>PVJS01010200.1:0-48596 GCA_004027185.1 Glis glis | reverse complement strand
CTCCGAGGGCGGCCGAGGGAGCTCCGGGCGCGGGCGGAGGACACGGGGGAGGAGGCGGCGGCGCCGGGGACCGCCGCGCGCCTCGGCCTGCCTCTCCGCCGCTCCGCCGCTCCGCAGCCTTTCTCTAGACTCCCGCCGCGCTCGCGCTCGCGCTCCGGGCCGGCGCCTCGGCTTTGTGCGCGGACATGGTGTAGCGCCCCGGCCGCCCCAGCAGGAGCCGGCCGCTCGTCTCGCGTCCCCGAGCTGCGTCCCCGCCCCTGAGGAGAGCCCCTCGCTCGGCGTCCCCCGCGGCCGGGGACCTCGGCGCCGCCGGCACCATGAGGTGAGGGGCGCGCGGGGCGGGGGCCGGCGGGCCATTGTGCCGCGCCGCCGCGACCCCGGCTTCCCCGGACCCCGCCTTCCCTCTCCGCCCGGCGCGTCTCCCGGGTCTCCCGTCTCTTCCTCCCCCTCTCCCTTTTGTCCCGTCTCATCCTCTTCCTTTCTTGTCATCCTCCCCAATCTCTCGGATTTGGGGGTCTCCCCTTGCCCCTCTCAAATGCTCTCCTTTCACCCAGGATTTCCCTTCCTAAATTTAATTTGCGCCTGGCTCCCTCCCCCCAGCCTTTGCATGCAAAGCCCGGGAGATGGGGAGGGGTTCGAGAACCGAAGCGTGCATGTTGCTGGGAAACAGGTATTTTTCCGTCTACATGTAAAAATTGCGTGCACTTTTAGTACGGAACTCTCGTATTTAATTAAAAAAGGAAGAAAAGTTTGAAAGGTCTGGAATCTTTGCAGGTAATAAAGTGCCTCTCGTAGGGGTGGGTGAAGGAGCTGCTGAAAGGTGAAATTTCACGATGATGGGGGAAGGGAAAGAATTTATTAGGTTTACCCTGGCGGAGGGCAGTAAAAGGCTGGGATAAGTAAGTTGTCCGGGGCGCGTGAACCGGGCAGGGAGGGTTTTGTTTGGAAAACCCTTTTCTCCCCTTCCTCGGGAGCAGGCTGTGTTGCATTGCAGCAGCTGCTTTCCCCCTGTCCTCTGTAATCAATAAGACAGAAGCTAAATTAGTTTTTCAGCTCCAGAGGAAAGAATTGAACGTACCATCGTAAAATATTTTTTTAATTGATACGGCGAAACATATGGTGTGATATTTTTCTTTTTTGTTTCTCCAGTTGTGTAGGAGAATAAACCATGATGTGGTGTATTATTCATTGGAGATTTTTTTCCCCCCAGCCTTTCCTAAGCCTGTTTTGTGTCCATAACCTTCTCTTTTCGGATTGGTGCAAGACTTCGTGAGAAATGGGACTTGGTAGACTGAAGGCTGATCCATTCTGCGTTATCATCCTTAAAGGCCTTCCTTTTAGGTTAAACAATTGTGGATAAAGTAAATTACTCCAATTCTCTCTTCTGGAAGAGATAGTCTTGCAGTTCATTTGGATTTGAATCTCCTTTGTGTTAAAGATTAATGGCCAACCGTTGCCAAGACCTTTATAATGTAATACAATGAGATTTGAATGATATAATCTACAAATTACGTGGCTTTGGCAAGAAAATGTCATGTCATTGGAATTCTTTCTCAATTTAAGTAGTTTCCATTTTAAACTTTAGTTTCCATGTTTTTTTTCTATCAAAGTTGAACACTTTCCCATTTTGCTTTTTAATGTATTTTTTTTGGGTGGTATAGCTATGTTGTGTTTTCACTTAAACTTACTACGAATTTGAATTATTTTTTTCTCCGACTCCAAGTTACAGACCTTTATTTGTGATGGCCTTAAGACATTTGTTTAATACTGTGTAAGTGACTAACTCCCTTTATTTGGTGATTTCACACAAGTTATTTTCAAATGTAATGGATCAGTTTCAAAAATAATTATGGCATACAAACTAGCAACTATAATTTAGTAAAATAGGTCTTCAGAAACTTCAGTTTTATTTGATTTTTTGATCAAAACTACTAATGTCCTTGAAAACTCAGGAACTATAATAAAATACACATGTTATGTCAATATTATATATTGTTGATTTCTGCTTTAGAGATTTATTGCTATAGTGGTCCTGTAGATCAGAAGTTAATACATTTTTCACACTTTGGCTAAGGTTTTCTTAACATTGAGAAATGTAAAACAATGAAGGTGGGTTATTTTAGAAAGTAAACAATCATAAAGTTGTCCCAATTCAAAGATTATGAACTCTGTCCTTTCCCTTACAAAGATGCTTTTGTTATTCAGTAAAGTTTAATCATTATCACGTATCATTGTCAATCTCTCACATAAATTATATATTCACTTTAAAGTTCCTTTTCTAGTAAAATGTAACTTCTGTTTTTAAATGTCTTTTCTTGTTTTACTTCTCATTAAGTGTAGAGAGGAATCACTGCTGTTTTTTCCAGTAGCATGAATATAGAATATGGTACCCCAGTCTGAAAACTTCCATTCAGCATGCTACAGGAATTCTTTGTAGGCTAATTTTGAATAATTTAAGAGTAGAAAAGAGGATCAACTTTTCACTTTGAAAGGCATTGGATTATTTGGTAGATGGTTTGTACAACTCAGATATATGTGCATTTGTTTAGATAATGTGCAAAAGTAGGAAGGTCTGGTATGAGGTGCTGGTAACAAAAGTCTTTAGGATATTTTGGTGCTTAAGAAAGGAATTTTCAGCTGTGTATGGTGGCGCCTGTGATCATCCCAGTTACTCTGGAGGCTGTGTGGCAGGAAGATTGAAAGTTTGAGGTCAGCTTGGGCAAATCAATGAGACCCTGTGTCAAAAAATGAAAAGGGCGGGGGATGTAGCTTAGTGGTAGAGCACTTGCTTAGCATGCACCCATACTGTAGGACATAAATGTTAGCCTTTTAAATTGAGTCTTTTTTAGTTATATGAAGGATAGTTCTGATATTTCAAAAGCTGTACAGAAATAGGAATGCCTGGGCAGGAATTTCCAATTAAGTTGGTCAGAATTCTGAAAAGTGGAAATGATGAATATGTTGCAGTATAAGTATTTGTGATAAGATCTCTTAGCTGGCTTCAATTTTAGGAATAGCTAGCTCATAGTGATAGAATGTAATCTTACACAGAAGGGAACTGAGTAATACTTTACATTCTTGAAACAGTCATAAGGCAATTCTACACATGTGAAATGCTGTGTATAGACTTATTAATATTTTGCTTAAAGATGAGCATTACAAAATGAAAAAGCATATTATACAGGACAGTGAAAGGGTTGAGACCAATAAACTTGGTACTTTTAGCATCCCATCTGAGTTTTTGGTTTTGTTCTTCATTTATGTAATGTTTCAAAAGAGTAAAGTGCTTTGTGATGGAGGGATGTGTATGCATGCATGTATATATAAAACTGTATGCCTTTTTAAATTTTTATTTTTAATTTTTGGTACTGGGGATTGAACCCAGGAGCATTCTGCCCCTGAGCTACACCCCCAGCCCTATTTTATTTTTATTTTGAAACTAGGTCTTAACTAAGTTGTGGAGGGCCTCGCTCATTTGCTGAGACAGGCCTGGGAATCTGCAATCCTCCTGTCTCAGCCTCCCAAGTACTAGGAGTACAGGCATGCACCACTATGCCTGGCTACAGTGTATGACTTTTAAATGATTGCATTAAAAAATTAGGTGGAGCCTAATCCCAGTACTTGGGAGGCTGAGACGGAGGATCGCAGGTTCCCAGCCAGCCTCACCTACTTAGGCCTTCAGCAATTTAGTGAGACCCTGTTTCAAAATAAAGAGTAAAAAATAGGACTGGGAGTGTAGCATGGAGGTAGAATGCCCCTGGGTTTAATTCCCAGTACTGCAAAAAAAAAAAAAAAAATAGTTGGAGCCAGGAGTGGTGGCACATGCCTATCTATAATCCCAGTACTTGGGAGGTTGAGACAGGAGGATCGCAGGTTCGAGGACATCCTCAGTAACCTAGCGAGATTGTATCAAAATAAAAAATAAAAAGGGCTGGGGAGCAGCTCGGAGGTAGAATGCCCCTGTACCACACACACACACACAAATTAGTTGGTTAATCACTTGAGGTTTTCCTTTTTTTTTTTTTTTGTAGTACTGGGGATTGAAAGGGGGGGTGCTTAACACGGAGCTATACCCCCAACCTTATTTATTTATTTTTAATATACTTTTATTGGTGCGTTGTCTCACATAATGTAGTTCAGAGTAATAGGGACATACATGCATACAGCACAGCATAAAGCACTTGGTGAGTTTCCTCCCCTTTTTATTTTAAAACAGGGTCTCACGGAGTTACTGATGCTGACCCGGAACTTGTGATCCTCCTGTTTCAACCTCCCAAGTACTGGGATAATAGATAGGCATGTGCCACCACTCCTGGCTCCAACTAATTTTTCTCAACCTCCCAAGTACTGGGATTACAGGCATGTACCACCATGCCGGGCACTTTTTTTTTAAACCACTAAGAGGAGTTTTGTCTGATTTAAAATAGCTGCTTATAGTCTAGTGGTGTAGCAGCGTTCAGAAGATTTTGGATGGACATTCTTGTATCCATATTAAATAGTCCAGGCTTCCACTAGCTACCTTGAGCTTCTCATGTAAAAAAGTGTAATGGGATTGCAAGGATTTGTCCAAACCACTTACTGGCTAGGGTGACTTTGAGTTAAGCACCTTATTTCACTGAAATATTTTTTAAGAATCAGTAAAAATAGAGGTAATTCTTTACTAGATAGTGAGGATCAAATGATAATAGAAGGTGCTTTGTGTGCTTGTAAGCATTATACAGTCCTGTTACTCTTGTTTTGAGGCTAGTTGGGTAAAACTTTTGGGCAATTTGCTTTACCTCTGGACCTTATTTAATTTAGAGATGTCAAATAGGTTCCGGTTGCTTATCTACTCCCAGTTGATAGTGGCTACTCTGTTGATAAAGGACATGGGTGCATTTTTGGACTTGATGTGGAGAAGTGCTGTGGTTCATTAGTAATGCTTGGTGGGGACATTGGTCCCAGGAAGTGGCACTGGAGAGTGGTTCCTGGGATGCCACTTACTGTTCAGCCATCTAATCCAGCCTTATATTATAGGTGAGGAAACTGAGTTTCTTACCCACTTGTTGTCTAAAGTCTTTGAAGAGCTAATTGTGATTTTGTTGCCTTCATTTGTGGTAATGATTAATACACATTTTAGAGTAGGTAAAATCAAGGATCAGAAAGATCCAGGTTGGATACACTGACTTTGTTAATTGAGCAAATAGGTAAAGAGCGGAAGCCAGGTGTGGTGGTGCATGCTTGTAATCCCAGTACTTGGGAGGCTGAGACCGGAGGATCCAGGTTCGCGGCCAGCCTCAGCTATGTAGTGAGGCTCTCCGCAACTCAGCCAAGACCTGGTTTCAAAATAAAGAATAAAAAATAGGGCTGGAGGTGTAGCTCGTCAGTAGAACGCCCCTGGGTTCGATCCCCAGTACTGCCAAAAAAATTAAAAAAAAAAAAGAGTGGAGATAGTCCTATTATTTTGCAGTATTGTTGTGCCAAGTGACATATCCATGAAAGGATGCAAATAGTAGTCTCTGTTCCCATGGTCTTCACTTCTACTTGTTGTTGGATGTGTGACTCTCCCACAAAAATTATTTTAGGAGGAGGAGCCAAATCTTCATTTTTTTTTTTTTTTGCAGTACTGGGGATTGAACCCAGGGGCATTCTACTTCTGAGCTACACCCCCCCAGTCTTATTTTTTATTCTTTATTTTGAAACGGGGTTTTACTAAGTTGTGGAGGGCCTAACTAAGTAGCTGAGACTGGCCATGAACCTGTGATCCTCCTGTCTCAGCCTCCCAAGTACTGGGATTATAAGTGTGCGCCACCACATCCAGCTCAAATCTTCAATTTTTTGAATGTCAGTATTGTATTATAGGTATTTATTAAGTGAATAAATCTTGAATAGAAGTGTGAATAAGTAGAGCAAATTTACTAAACTTTATAATAGTATCCAAGGTTTTTTTTTTTTTTCTGGCAATAGGGATTGAACCCAGGGGCGTTCTACCTCCTAGCTACACCCCCACTCCTATTTTTTATTCTTTATTTTTGAAACAGGGTCTCAAGTTGCAGAGGGCCTCACTAAGTAGCTGAGGCTGGCTGCGAACCTGCGATCCTCCTGTGTCAGCCTCCCAAGTACT
Organism: Glis glis; assembly: GCA_004027185.1. Classification (NCBI taxonomy): domain Eukaryota; kingdom Metazoa; phylum Chordata; class Mammalia; order Rodentia; family Gliridae; genus Glis; species Glis glis. Next base: position 42,493 of record PVJS01010200.1, on the reverse strand, counting down.
GGGATTACAAGCGTGCGCCACCACGCCTGGCTAATTTTTTATATTTTTGAAACAAGGTCTCACTAGGTTGCTGAGAGTCTTAAGTTGGTGAGTCTGGTTTTGAACCTGTACAGTCCTCCTGTCTCAGCCTCCCAAGTTCTGGGATTCAGGCATGTGCCACCACTCCTGGCTGTATCCAAGGTTTTGGATATCTTGTTAACCCAGTGGAATAAGCAAAATAACTAGGCAGGCACCATGTGGCTGGTATAGAAGAAATTACATACTGGATTGATGATTTTGATAATTTATCCTATACAACTTAAAGGAGGGGTGATTGTGTAACTTGTAAAACACTCAGTCTTTATCATGGGTGTAAGGAAGATTTGGACAAATGTGATACCAGTTTTATACAGTTGTGGGGAAGTAAAAGGCTTAAACTCTTCCTGTGCCAGCTTAAAGTTGTCTTTCCCTCTTTGTTTTTTCTTTTCCCCCTTTTTGGAAAATGATGGATGGAATTGAGTGGAAATAAAAATTAAAAAGAGAATCTGAGCTAAGCTGGTACCTTAGTGGATGCTGCCCCAAATAAGGGGTTATGAATTTAGGAGAAAAACAAGAGGAGGCTTCCTTGTGACACATTTTAAGAAGTAGTCCCTGACTTATGTAGTCTCCCCCACCAACCCCCAGCTATTCCTGTGTGTTCTTTTGTACTCTGCATATTTTTTCCTATCGCTTTTATTATGCTATTTTATAACTCTGAATCTGTTTGACCTTTTACATTGTCAGCTCCTTGAAGACAGGGTCTGTATTTTTCAACTTGGGGTGCTGGGAATGGAGCCCAGGGCCTTGAGTAGGTGAGTGCTTTACCACGGTGCCATATCACCAGCTTAAGGGTCTGTGGTTTTATATTCATTGTACCAGCAAAATACTTGGCAAATAGGGGATATCCATATGTTTGTTTGTGGTATTCCCTTTAGAATCTTACAAAAACAGTTACCATTTTTGTAGTGCATGTAATGTTCTAGGAAGCTGTACTGGGTATTAGAAGATGTACTACAGTATTTGGCAGTTATTAAGTGTTAATAAAATTATTAAATTTTTTTTTGTGGTACTGAGAATTGAACCCAGGGGACATTCTACCTCTGAGCTACACCCCCAGCCCTTTTTATTTTTTGTTTTGAACTGGTCTTGCTAGGTTGCTGAGAATCTTGCTATGTTGCTGAGGCTGTCTTTGAACCTTCAATCTCTTGTCTCAGCCTCCTAAGTACTGGATTACAGGTATGCACCACTATGCCCAGCAAAATTATTTAGTTGAATAAAAAAAATCAACATCTTGACTACAGGAATGGGTATAGAATTTGTTTCTTTCTCCTTAACAAAGCTCAGAAGTGGCCAGAGACTGAGACCCCCGTTCATATTGTTCCAAAGTCCTTTGGAGGATACCATGTTTCCTTAACTTTGTCATTAAATCCTGAATTAATAGAAGGACCATTGTTCTGTTTTTTTTTAAGTCTCTTTGATCAGAAAACTCAAATATATTTGAGCAACAAGCTTATTTTTATTCCATTTAATGCCTGTTTTTTTTACATTTTTTAAATTTTTATTTTTTGCGGTACTAAGGTTTGAACCCAGGGACATTCTACCTCTGAGCTACACCCCCAGCCCTATTTTTTATTCTTTATTTTGAAACAGGGTCTCACTAAGTAGCAGAGGGCCTTACTAAGTTGCTGAGGCTGGCCACGAACCTGGATGCTCCATCTCAGCCTCCCAAGTATGGTACTGGGATTACAAGCATGCGCCACCATGCCCAGCTGATAATGCCTGTTTTATTTTAGTTCTTTTCAGTGCTTGAAACCAGTAATTGGGTAGTTTGTGATATTCATGAAGAAAATATGTATTAGTTACTCAGGTTGCTGCCATAACCAAACACTGTGGAGTTGGGTGGTTTAAACAAAAGAAATCTATTTTCTCATAGCTGGAAGGTAGAAGTCCAAGATCAGTTTGCCAGCATGGTCACAGTTTGGTGAGGGCTCTTCCTGGCTGGTAGGAGACCACCTTCTCTGTCTTCACTCAGTGGGGTAGGAGTGGACTGGGAGGGGTGGCTGGAGGATTTCTCTTGATTCTTTTTTTTTGGTACTGAGGATTGAACTCAGGGGCATTCTACCTCCGAGCTACACCCCCAGCCCTATTTTATTTTTATTTTGAAATGGTCTCACTAGGTTGATGAGAGTCTCACTACTTGCTGAGGCTGTCCTTGAACCTGCGATCCTCCTGTCTCAGCCTCCCAAATACTGGAAATACAGGCGTGCGCCACCACACCTGGCTTTTCTCTTGATTCTTATAAAGCCACCAATCCTATTGGATTAGGGCCCCACCCTTATGGCCTCATTTAACCATAATTACCTCCTAAAAACCCTCTCTTCAAATAGTTACATTTTGGGTTAGGATATCAATGTATAAATGTTGGGAAGATACAAGTCAGTCTCTAGCAGAAGATTTCTACATTTTTTTGTTCAATACATTCAACTTTGATTGAAAAAGATAATATGGATAATCTTGTTTTCCAGTTCTCTCTAGCTTCCACATACTAGAGAAAACATATAACCCTTCACTTTCTGAGACTGGCTAATCTCACTTAGCTTCTCTAGTTCTATCTATTTTCCTGCAAATGACATAATTTTGTTCTTCTTTATGGCTGAGTAAAATTCCATTGTATATATACATCTTAGTTTTATAATCTATTCATCTGCTGATGAATACCTAGGCCGGTTCCATAATTTGGCTATTGTGAATTGTGCTGCTATAAACATGGATATGCATGTATCAACTTTGATATTCTGACTTCAATTCCTTTGGAATGATACCCAGGTGTGGTATAGCTGAGTCTTGCAGTGGTTCTATCCCCAGTCTTCTGAGGAATTTGGTGTGAAGCAGTGTGTATATATCTGAGTGTAGAGGTTATATAGTGTAGGGTAAGGAGTATAGTCTTTGAAGTCAATTCTGGGTTCAAATTCTAGTTATAGTAACTAACTGATTTTTAAGTAGGTTACAAGTGTGTGTGTGTGTGCGTGCGTGCGCATGTGCGTTACTGGGGATTGAACCTAGGGGTTTTCTACCTTCAGAGGTACCCCCTTAGCCCTATTTTCTTTCTTTCTTTTTTTTTTTTTTGTGGTACTGGGGATTGAACCCAGGGGCATTCTACCTCCGGGCTACACCCCCAGCCCTATTTTTTGTTCTTTATTTTGAAACAGGGTCTCAGGAAGTTTCAGAGGGCCTCACTAAGTAGCTGAGGCTGGCTGTGAACCCGAATCCTCAGATCTCAGCCTCTCAAGGGATTACAAGCGTGTTCCACCATGCCTGGCTCCAATTTTATTTTTTTTTAAATTTTCAAACAGGGTCTCACTAGGTTGATGAGTCTCACTAAGTTGATGAGGATGGCTTTAAACCTGCGATCATCCTGTCTCCGCCTCTCAAGTACTGGGATTACAGGTGTGCTCTATCACATCTGGCTCATTTTTTTGAAATTTGAATTTCTTTTGTAAAATGGAGATAATTTCTCCCTTATAGAGTTGTTGGGAAAATTAAAAGCCTGGCATTACACTTAGCACATAAAATGGGCTTGATAAGAATAAATCCCCTATTTCTATGAGAGTCTAATGTCTAAGTTTATGTTAAGAATAGGAAGAACCATGTAAAGTGGTACAGCTACTTTTAAAAAAACACTTGGTAGTTCCTTAAAAACTTAAGCATTGATTTATCATATGACCCAGCAACTTCACTGATATACCAGAGAAATGAAAACATATATCCACCCAAAAGCTTGTACACATATGTTCATAACACCATTAATCACAGCAGCTGCAAAGCGGAAACAACCCAGATGCCCCTTAATTGTTAAATGGATAATCAAAATATGGTATATCCATTCAATGAAATAATATTTGGCCATCAAAAGAATGAAGTACTGATAGATGCCATGGCATGGATGGAAGGATTATTCTCAGAGAAGGAAGCCAGACTCCAGAGGCCACATATTATATGATTCCATTTATACGAGATGTCCAGAATAGGCAGATCTAAAAGAGACCGGAAGTAGATCCAGTGGTTACCGAGAGTGAGGGAGGAATAGGAATGACTGCTTTGTAGGTATATATGGGCTTTCTTTCTGGGGTGGTGAGAATGTTAGACTTAGTGGTGATGGTTGCACAACCTGTGTGTTTATTAAAAGCCACTGAATTTTATACTTCTGTTTATTTATTGATTGGTTGATTGATTATGCTGGGGATGGATCCCAGGGGCATTCTGCCTCCGAGCTACACCTTTAGCCCTATTTTATTTATTTTTATTTTTTATTTTTTATTTTTTTGCAGTACCAGGGATTGAACCCAGGGGCGTTCTACCTCCGAGCTACACCCCCGGCCCTATTTTTTATACTTTATTTTGAAACCGGGTCTCACGAAGTTGCGCAGGGTCTAAGTAGCTAGCTGAGGCTGGCCATGAACCCGGATCCTCCGGTCTCCGCCTCCCAAGTACTGGGATTAGCCACCACGCCCGGCCTCTATTTTATTTTTTATTTGAAAACGGAGGTTTGCTAAGTTGTTCAGAGCCTAGCTAAGTTGCTGAGGCTGGTGTTGAACCTGTGATCTCAGCCTCCCAAGTATTGAGATTACAGGTGTGTGCCACCACACCCGGATTTTACACTTTGAAATGGTAAATTTTAGCAGGGCCCACTGGCACATGCCTGCAATCCTAGCTACTTGGAAGGCGAGTCAGGAGGATCACAAGTTTGAGGCCAGCCTGGGTAACTTAGCAAGACCCTATCTCAAAAAATTAAAAAGGACTGGGAGTATAGCTCAGTGACAGAGTGCCCCTTGGTTCAATCCCCAATACCACAGAAAAAAGGTGAATTTCTGTGGTATGTGAATTCAAACTTCTCTGCCTCTCAGTCTTTGGTTTATTATTTTTATTTATTCACTAGAATAGATACCAGAAGAAAAAAATCTTTTTTACTTTTTTGTTTATAATATTTTTATTGCTTTGAATTAATACTGATATTCATGTTTTCTAAAGAAGAGACCTCTAAGACACGCCACCTGGCCTTTCTCTACAGGAAGCCTTTCTCTTAAGTGGAAGCTTTGATAGTTCAAATGCCTGAACAAATTTTGGAGCCTTGTCTTCTTGCTAATTTAGCAACCATCTCTCTGATAGCCTTATTATAAACAAGGGTGACTAAGGCTACCAATCAAATGTGATGAAGTAAATCCATTTGAATCTCCAGAAACCGGTTCAGTCTGGGTGGTGATTTTCTTGAGTCTGTTTATAGTAGTCTCAGATACCAATGAAAGTTTTGTCTTTCAGGAGTAAGGTAGCCACAGTGATATTTTTAAGTGAACTGAGTACTTTTCCAGTGGTATAAAGGCCTTCTAAAATACCTGATCTTGCTAATCGAAAATAACTACCTTTACGGTGCTTTAAAAGTCCTCTCTGCTGTCCTTTTTGATTATCTGTTATTTGTCAACTTCATAGGGAAGAAACTTTGTAAAGAACCCTAAAACATCAGTAAAATAAAATGAATGACTCTTTAGGTCAGATCTCAAGGGAGTTCACATTGCTTTTATTCAAGTCCAGTGAAGGAATATTTTAATCTATTTATGATGATTAAATATTGATGATTTGCTCTACTTTGTTCTATAATCCTGAGAAGGTCCCCTTCTCCCAATTCTCATCCCATGTTAGACTGGTATTGTAAGCAAAGTTGTGACTATTCAACTGTTTATGACTTTAGATTTATGAATCTTAAAGTGTTCATTTAAAAGTTTATTATGTGCTGGGCATGGTGGCGCACGCTTGTAATCCCAGTACTTGGGAGGCTGAGACTGAGCTTGAGACAGGAGGATCCAAGTTCACAACAAGCCTCTGCTACTTAGTTAGGCCTCTGCAACTTAGTGAGACCCTGTTTCAATATAAAGAATGAAATATAGGGCTGGGGGTGTAGCTCGGAGGTAGAATGCCCCTGGGTTCAATCCCCAGTACCACAGAAAAGTTTATTATTTCTTTATAGTTTCCTTAAATTTTTTATTTGCAGTATTTGCAGTGTTTTCAGCAAGTGAACCAATTGTTATTGTCCAAATAGATGCCTGGTCAGTGTTTTTATTTTTTAAAATAAAAATATACAGTATAAAGTAGTATAAAGTAAGTTTTACAATATATTATAAAATAAAGATATACATTATAAAGTAGTACAGATTTTACACAGATTTTAAAAGGCATGGAAAGTATTAAGATATTAAAAACTCAAATCCAAACTATACAGGTAATATTTTGATGTATAGTTTCTAGACTTTTTGTAATGTATTTGCAGTTGAAAATGTGCTTGTGTATGTCTGAATAAAGTGAAATTGCACTATTTATTTATTTATTTTTTGGCGGTACCGGGGATTGAACCCAGGGGCATTCTACCTCCGAGCTACACCCCCAGCCCTATTTTTTATTCTTTATTCTGAAACAGGGTCTCACTAAGTTGCGGAGGGCCTCACTAAGTAGCTGAGGCTGGCTGCGAACCCGGATCCTCCGGTCTCAGCCTCCCAAGTACTGGGATTACAAGTGTGTGCCACCACATCAGGCTTGAAATTGTACTATTTAAAAATGGAATTATACCAGATTGTATTGTGTATTTTGTAGCTGGCTCCTTTGCACATAATTTTTGTTACTGAATACAGATATATATGATTTCAAGTGACTGGTATTTCGTTGCTTTGGATAGATGACCTTATGTACTTAACTGCTTAGGGATGGGCTTTTAAAAGATTTGTTCCACTGTTTTTGTTAATATAAAAACACAGCTGTGAACAGTTTTGGATATATGTCTTTGTGTTCAGATCTGATTGTATTTTAGGATCAAATTCTAGAAATAAAATCAAGAAATAGTATTTTTATCTTTCTCTTTTCTATATTTGACTGGTATCCTGCTACCTTGACCTCACTTCTATTCATCTTGCTGACACTAAAGTCCAGGCCACTGTTAACTCTTAACTGAACAATTAGTGTTTCCTCATTTCCATTCTTGTCCCACATTCTTCACAGATCAGTCAACTTAAAGTGGAAATCAGATAGTGTTATTCCCCTCCTAAAACCTTCAGCGACATCTAGTTCTTAGAATAAAATCCAAATCTATAATAAAATAAAAATTAAGGTTCTGCCTGATCTGACTCTATATTCCTAGTTCCCAGTCTAAGCTTCTGTAAGTGTTCAATAAGTACTTTAGTTTTATATTTTTTGTGGCACTGGGAATTGAATCCAGAGGCATTTGACCTGTGAGCTACACCCCCAGCCCTATTTTAGTTTTTTTTTGTTGTTTCATTTTTAGTTTTAAAACGGGGTCTTGCTTGATTACTGAGAGCCTCACTAAGTTGCTGAGGCTGGCTGTGAACCTTTGCCTGTTTCAGCCTCCCAAGTACTGGGATTACAGATGTGTGCCACCACACCTGGCTGCAATAAATAGTAAATGAAATGAAATTACCAGAATTTTGGCAATTGTATGCTTTTGATGCATCTAATTTCAAATTAGTACAGTAGATTACAGTTCCACATTTTGTCTTAACTCTGGACATTATCAGCCTTTTTAATCTTTGCCAGTCTGATAGGAAAATTTCCCAGAATTTCGGGAATTGTATATTTTTGATGCATCTAATTCCAGATTAGCACAGTAGATTACAGTTCTCATATTCTAACTCTGGATGTTATCAGCCTTTTTAATATTTGCCAGTCTGATAGGAAAAGGTCTTGCATTATTGTTTTAACTTGTATTTCTTTGATTTCATTTCTTCATGATTTATTAGATATCTATTTTTCTGTGAATATCTGTTCGTGTGCTGTTTTCCCAATGGGATCTTTAGTTTTTCTTAAAGTGATTTATAACATCTTAAGGACATTAGCCTTTTATAGTATGTACATATTGTATCAGTTATCTACTGCTATTTAACAAACACCCCCAAACCTATTAAAATATGTACAGGTTTGCTGGACAGTACTTGTCTTACCTGAACTTAACATGTTTTTTCGTTTTCTTTTTTTTTTTTTGGTGGTGGTACTGGGGATTGAACCCAGGGTGTTCTTTCCTCTGAGCTATACCCACAGCTCGCTCTATCTATCTATCTATCTATCTATCTATCTATCTATTTATTTTCAGTACTGGGGATTGAAGGCAGAGGCATTTTACCTCCGAGCTATACTCCCAGCCCTAATTCATTCTTTCTTGCTTTCTTATTTTTTTGCGGAACTGGGGATTGAACCCAAGGGCATTCTACCTCCAAGCTATACCCCAGTCCTATTTTATTCTTTATTTTGAAACAGGGTCTCACTAAGTTGCAGAGGGCCTCACTAAGTAGCTGAGGCTGGCCATGAACCTGTGATCCTCCTGTCTCAGCCTCCCAAGTACTGGGATTACAAGCATGCATCACCACGCCTAGTTTATTCTTTATTTTAAAACTGGGTCTCACTAAGTTGTGGAGGGCCTCACTAAGTAGCTGAGGCTGGCCACAAACATGTAATCCTCCTGTCTCAGCTTCCCAAGTACAAGAGAGCATGTGCTGGGCATAGTGGCAACTCCTATAATCCCAGTACTTGGGAGGCTAAGATAGGAGGATTGCAGGTTCGCGGCCAGCCTCAGCTACTTAGGCCCTCTGCAACTTAGTGAGACTCTGTTTCAAAATAAAGAATAAAAAACAGAGCTGGGGGTGTAGCTTGGAGGTAGAATGCCCCTGGGTTTAATCCCCAGTACCGCAAAAAAAAGAAAAAAAAAAGAAACAACTAAATATCAAATATTTAGTCACTGGTAGCATCATTTGTTGAATAACTCATTTTCTACTGATTTGAAACACCATATTTATTTTATATTGAATTCCCATACTTAGTTCTGTTTCTGGACTCATTAATTATCTAATTCTAGTACTTAACTACTTTTTGTTTTGTTTTGTTTTTAGTTGGTGTTTTTGGAGCTGGAACCCAGGGCCTTGGGCATGCTAGGCAAGTGCTCTACTACTGAGCTATACTGACAGTTCTCTTACTGTTGAATTACTTTAACTGAATAAGTATTTTAACAATAGTAAGGAAAGTTTCCCTTTATTTTCTATTTCATTTACTTTCAGATTAGTTTTAAAATTATTATTATTATTTTTTGTGGTACTGGGGATTGAACCCAGGGGCATTCTACCTCCGAGCTACACCCCCAGCCCTATTTTTTATTTTGAAACAGGGTCTCGCTAAGTTGTGGAGGGCCTCATTAAGTAGCTGAGGCTGGCGTTGAACCTGGATCCTCCTGTCTCAGCCTCCCAAGTACTGGGATTACAAGCGTGTGCCACCACGCCCGGTTTAGTTTTAGAATTATGTCAATTAAAACCAATAAAAATGAGGCTGGGTGTGGTGGTACATGCCTGTAATCTCAGTACTTGGGAAGCTCAGACTGGAGTATTGAAGGTTCGAGGATAGCTTTAGTGACCTAGAGAGACCCTAAGCAATTTAGCAAGACCCTGGTGCAAAACAAACAAAAATAAAAAAGGCTGAGGGGTGTGTCTCAGTGGTAGAAGGCACCTGGGTTCAATGCCCAGTACAAACAAACAAAAAAGAAAACCACAAAAAAAGTTTTGACATACCTTTTAAAAAGTTCTTATATGCTTAGAAATTAAATGCATATATATTTTTTTGGGGGGGGAGGAGAGGGTACTGAGGATCAAACCCGGGGGCAGTCTATCTTCACGCTACACCCCTAGTCCTTTTTTTTTGCGGTACTGCGGATCAAATCCAGGGGCATTTTACTTCTGAGCTACACCCCCAGCCCTATTCAAAACACGGTCTCACTAAGTTGTTGAGGGCCTCACTAGGTAGCTGAGGCTGGCCGTGAACCCGGATTCTCCGGTGTCAGCCTCCCAAGTACTGGGACTATAAGTGTGCACCAACATGCCTGGCTCTTTTTATAATTTTTTAAATTTTGAAACAGGGTCTTGCTTAGTTGCTGAGGCTGGCCTTGAAACTGGGGTCCTCCTGTCTCGGCCTCACAAGTACTGAGATTACAGGTGCATGCCACAGCTTTCAGAGCTTGTTTTTATCATAAGTCCATCTGTTCTCATTCTTCTTCGACTTAATTTTTATTATTTTTTTATTTTTGGTGCTGGTGATTGAAACCAGAGGCATTCTACTCCAAGCTACACCCCCAGCGTGATTTTATTTCGTAGAAACGGGGTCTCACTAGGTTGCTGAGAGCCTTGCTAAATTGCTGAGGCTGGCTTTGAACCTGTGATCCTCCTGTCTCAGTCTCCCAAGTACTGGGATTACAAGCGTGCACCACCATGCCCGGCTCTTAATTTTTTTTTTTTTGCGGTACTGGGGATTGAGCCCAGGGGCGTTCTACATCCGCGCTACACCCCCGGCCCTATTTTTTTATACTTTATTTTGAAACTGGGTCTCACGAAGTTGCGGAGGGCCTCACTAGGTAGAGAGAGAGACAGGGAGAAAGAGAGAGAGAGAGAGAGCGAGCGCGCCCGAGCCGAGGCTGGCCGCGAACCCGGATCCTCCGGTCTCTGCCTCCCAAAGTACTGGGATTATAAGCGTGTGTCACCACGCCTGGCTTAGTTTTTATATAAAATGTATTTTCTTGTATTTAAGGCATGAAGCTTGTGTCCATTTATATTCCCAGTTTCTTAGAGGTATTTAAAATATAATAGCTAGCAGTTATTGTCTACTTACTGCCTGAAAACTTTACATATGAACTCATTTAAGACTCCTCCAACCGCCTATAAGCACCGTTGTTATCCTAATTTTGTAGATGAGGAAATTTAGCCAGAAAGAGGTAAGTGACTTGCGGAGTGCCACAGCATAATAAACAGTGGAAATGGATCCCATCTCAGGCAGCCTGGGTCTAAGCGAATGATTTTAACCAGAAAGCTCTTGGGTCTTTCTGTGATAGTTAACTTTGTTTTTTTTTGGTTTGTTTGTTTTTTGGTTTTTTGTGGTACCGGGGATTGAACCCAAGGGCATTCTACCTCTGAGCTAGTCTAGCCCTTTTTATTTTTTATTTTGAAACAGGGTCTCACTAGGTTGCTGAGAGTTTCAATACATTGCTGAGGCTGTCCTTGAACCTGTGATCCTCCTGTCTCAGCCTCCCAAGTACTGGGATTACAGGCATGTGCCACCACACCTGGCTTGTCATGGTTAGCTTTGAACTGAGCTACATGTTGGTGTTTGAGTGAATAATTAAATTTTCCTTGTGATTTCATATGTAAGGGTGTCTTTTTAAAAAAAAATAGTTGAGCCCAGCGTGGTGGCACAACCTTTTAATCCCAGTATTTGGGAGGCTGAGACCTGAGGATCCGGGTTCGCGGCCAGTCTCAGCTACTTAGTGAGGCCCTCTGCAACTTCGTGAAACCCTGTTTCAAAATAAAGAATAAAAAGTAGGGCTGGGAGTGTAGCTCGGAGGTACAATGCCCCTGAGTTCAATCCCCAGTACCACACACATAAAAAAAATTGATAGCCGGGCATGGTGGTGCCCGGTTTACTGGGATTGTAATCCCAGTACTGGGGAGGCGGAAATAGGAGGATCACAGGTTCATGGTCAGCCTCAGCAACTTGTGAGGCCCTCCACAACTTAGTGAGACCCTCTTTCAAAATAAAGAATAAAATAGGGTTGGGAGTGTACCTCGAAGGTAGAATGCCCCTGGGTTCCATCCCTAGTACCACATTAAAAAAAAAATTGGTACAAGAGCAGTGAATTAACCTAGAATATTTCAGAGATAATAATGCATAGCAGGGGTGAGGAGAAAAGGCTTTCTTTATTTGCATTTAATCTTGAAAAATGAAACAATTATGAAAACATTCATGTTATGGTTACAACTGTGTGTTAAGTTCCTAGAATGGAAGAATGACTCAAGTGTTCATTGCTTTACAATTTTTTTTGCATAATTTTTCTGACAAAATTTCAAAATAGCATAAAACTATATGTTTTTCATGTTATGGTGGACTTTTCCAGTATGATGAAGAAAGTCATTTTTAAGCCAAGTGTGGTGGCACATTCCTGAAACCCCATCTCTGCAGAAGACTAGAGCAGGAAGATCTCAAGTTTGAGGCCAGTCTGGGCAATTTAGTGGGACCTGTCTCAAAATAAAATAACAAGGGCTGGGAATTTAGTTCATTGGAGAGCACTTACCTAGCATTCATGAGGCTCTGGATCTCATCCCTGGAACAGCGTGGGGCCAATTTTGCCAAAATATTCAAGGCTACATTAATTTTCTTAGGGGTTTTACTTTGATTTTTTTCAGATCATTTTCTTTTCTTTTTTTTTGGTACTGGGGATTGAACCCAGGGGAATTCTACCTCCAAGATACATTCCCAGCCCTTTTTACTTTATTTTGAAACAGGGTCTTGCTAAGTTGCTAAGGCTGTCCTTGGACCTGCGATCCTCCTGTCTCAGCCTCCAAAGTACTAGGATTATAGGCATGTGCCACTGTGACCGAGATTATTTTCTTTTGACCTACCACTAATCTCATCTTTGTTTGTTTTCTCCAATTATTAATTGATTACATCAGTTAAGATGTTTTCAGCTGCAAGTAATAGACTCATTAGGAATATTTATTTCATATAATTGGAAGTCTACAGGTAGAGTAGGCTCCATATATTGCACTCAACTGATGTGTTTGAGGACCCAGGTTCATTTATCTTTGGTGTCTGCTTCATCTTCTCCTTGGTAGCAGGTAGGCCATGGTACTTCCAGGCTTCACATTCAGACCTAGTAATTCTTGGAGGAAGTAGGACTATCTCATCTTGTGTTCCTGTTTTAAATCCCAGAAGGTTTAATTTACATAAAGCTAAGTTCATAAATCATAAGTAAACATACAGCTTGGTACATATATATACACATCTGTGTAGCTATCAACCAGGTTGGGACGTAGAACATACTTATCACCCCATTAAATTCCTTCATGTCCCTTCCCAGCCATTATCCTTCTCAAAGTTTCATTTTTATTAGTGACAAGGTCTGTAATTTTGGAAGGTTTGTGCTTTCACTCTAGATGATTTGCATTGTGTGGTTTGCATTTGAAAGGCTTACCAGTCACTGAGAGATGACTGGGCAGAGGTGAAATGGAGCCTACTTAGAGTCTAATGCTGCCTTGGAAGGGATGTTTGATGGGACTTATTTTATAAATGGTTAGTTCTTTTTTTTTGTGGTACTGGGGATGGAACCCAGGGGTCTTTTACCACTTCTGGACTATACCCCCAGACCTATTTTATTTTTTATTTGGAAATGGTCTCACTAAGTTGCTGAGAGCCTAAGTAGCTGAGGTTGGCTGTGAACCTGCGATCCTCCTGTCTCAGCCTCCCAAGTACTGGGGTTACAAGGGTGCGCCACCACGCCCGGCCATAAATGGTTAGTTCTTTAGTGGATACTTTTGTTTTAGGATAAATTTTGTTTCTCTGGCAAATTCTGTAGTCTTAGAGTAACATTCACTTCATGTTAAGACCCTCGTGTCTATTTTGTCCTATATTACATTTTCATATATATTGTTCTGAATTCTCTATAATTTATTGTGTTGGCCTATTTACTCCCATCCAATCTTTTCTCTAGCTCGAGAGACTTTTCTGAAATTCAGATTTGATCAGCTCAACCTCACGTCTACAATACTTCCATGTCTTCTGTTGCTCTTAGAAGTAAGACCAAGTGCCTGCTTATCAGGGCATAAGTCCTGCATGATTTTCCTTTCTCTGTGATTCCAGAGCTAGTAAAATGGCCCAATAACATATCCTGAACAGTCACTTATAAATAAAGATGTGCTTGAACAAAACCCATTCCCTTATGCTTAGTTCAGTGGAGGAAGAGGCATCCATCAGATTTCAAAGCTCTAAAGAGTAGCACGTGGTATTATGAAGGTAGGGACCATTTCATATATTTTTGATTTATCACCTTCTAAATAATAATATTCTCACATAGTATTTAAAATTTCCTCTAGTATTATGTCTCTTAGTTATAGCTGATTGCCAATGTTATTTTTTCTTTTCAAAAATTAAAAATGTTTTTACACGAGGCTGCAAATCTTTTCGGAAAAGCGAACATCAAACAATGATCGTGCAACACCGAGCTATAAAAATGCTTTGTTTATGAGGAAAAAAATGTTTTTACAGTGTTGGGTGTTGAACCCTTGCACTTGCTAAGTATGCACTCTTAAACTGAGTTGTACCCTCAGCCCCTAATATATATATATATATTTTTGCAGTACTAGGGATTGAACCCAGGGGCATTGTACCTCCGAGCTACAACCCCGGCCCTATTTTTTATACTTTATTTTGAAATCGGGTCTCACAAAGTTGCAGAGGGCCTCACTAAGTAGCTGAGGCTGGCTGCGAACCCCGGTCCTCCGGTCTCTGCCTCCCAAGTACTGGGATTACAAGTGTGCGCCATCACACCTGGCTTTGCCCCATTATTTTTTTTTTTTGCTATTTTTAACAGGTAGATCATAGTATTACATTTTTGAGGCAACTGTGTGATGTTTTGATATAGGTATAGCATACAGTATGGAATGGTTAAATCAAGCTAATTAACCTAACGCATCAGACACCTCATTTAACATTTTTATGGTGATACATTTGAAATTTACTGTTATTTTTTAATTTTTTATTTTTTTTCTGGTACCTGGGATTGAACCCAGGGGCGTTCTACCTCTGCGCTACACCCCCGGCCCTATTTTTTTATACTTTATTTTGAAACTGGGTCTCACGAAGTTGCAGAGGGCCTCACTAGGTAGAGAGAGAGAGAGAGCGCGCGCGAGCGCTGAGGCTGGCCGTGAACCCGGATCCTCCGGTCTCTGCCTCCCAAAGTACTGGGATTACAAGCGTGCACCACCACGCCCGGCTGAAATTTACTGTTATTTTGAAATATACTATACATTATTGACTATAGTCACCCAGTTGTGCAGTAGAGCTCATGCCAGTGTTATGTATATTGCTCTAATTGTTATTTTGTTCCACTTTAAGGGAAATTCCTCTCATGCTATCTTCTTACTTTATACTTTTCTGGATATTGAAGTTTTTCATTTGGGGACAGGTAGTCAAGCTTAATTGAATCAGCATTGACCTCAGTGCTGTTCTTTTTACTTGCTGCAAGTCTTTAACTCACCCAAACAATTTCTTATCTGCCAAATGGGAATAATAATCAATTGCCAGCTGGGCATGGTGGCAAACGCTTGTAATCCTAGTACTTGGGAGGCTGAGACAGGAGGATTGCTGGTTCAAGGCCAGCCTCAACAACATGCTGTTTCAAAAATAAAATAGGGCTAGGGGTGTGGCTCAGAGGTAGAATGTCCCTAGGTTCAATTCCCAGTACCACCTAGTACCACCCAGTACCATCACCACCCCCCCAAAAAAAATCAATTGCCTTGTTTTGAGAATTACCATAGTAAGTTTAGAGAATTTGTGGATTTGGAATTGTCTCACACAAATGTGGGGAATGGTAAGACAGACCGGGAGCTGGAAACTCACATGAGTTGTTGATGAATCTTTTTTTTTTTTTGCGGTACCGGGGATTGAACCCAGGGGCGTACTACCTCTGTGCTACACCCCCGGTGCGATTTTTTTATACTTTATTTTGAAACTGGGTCTCACAAAGTTGCAGAGGGCCTCATTAGGTAGAGAGAGAGAGAGAGAGAGAGAGAGAGCGAGCTGAGGCTGGCCGGGAACCCGGATCCTCCAGTCTCCGCCTCCCAAAGTACTGGGATTTACAAGCGTGTGCCACCACGCCCGGCAATTGTTGCTGAATCTTGAGTTTGAAATTGTAGGGCAGGCCAGTAGGCTGGAAAGAGACAAGATTCCTACGTTACAGCCTTGATTCAGAATTCCTTCCTTGTGTCTTCTACCTTCTGGTGTTTGCTGGCAGTCCTTAGCATTCTTTGACTTAGATATATCACTTCACTCTTCTGCTTTTGTGGTCCCATGACAATCTTTTCTTGGTGTCCCTGTATCAACATGACATTTCCCTCCTTAAGAACACCAGCCATATTGGATTAAGGGCCTGTCAATCTATTCCATCTGCAATGACCCTGTTTCTAAATAAGGTCACATTCTGAGGTACTGAGGGTTAGAACTTAGACATCAACTCTTTGCCTGCGTTAACCTTTTGGGTATGTATCACAACTTTGATCCCATTCTTCTCAGGTGAGCTAATTGTCTCAGATGACCGATATAGAAGGAAACTTGCACACGCATGTTAAAAATAAATGCAGAGCATCTACAGTGAAGCTACTGGAGCTAATAAATGAATTTAGCAAAGTTGTAGGGTATGAGATCACACAAAAAATGAGTTTTGTTTTCTCTACACCAGCAAGGAACCATCCAAAGAGGAAGTTAAGAAAAGAAGTTCCATTTACAATATCATCTAAGTGAATAAAATACCTAGGAATAAATTTAACCAAGACAGTGAAAGACTTGTACACTCCAAGTATGAAATTTTCTGGAAGAAATTAAAGAAGACCTAAATAAATGAAAAGACCTGTGCTCATGAATTAAAAGACTTAAGAAGGGTTAGTTAGGTTAAGTACTACCCAAAGTAATATGTAGATACAGTGTAATCCCCATCAAAATCCCAATGACTTTTTTCAAAAATAGAAAAACATAAAATTCATATGGAATTTTTTTTTTTTTTGCGGTACCGGGGATTGAACGCAGGGGTGTTCTACCTCCGCGCTATGCCCCTGGCCCTATTTTTTATACTTAATTTTGAGACCGGGTCTCACGAAGTTGTGGAGGGCCTCACTAAGTAGAGAGAGAGAGAGAGAGAGAGAGAGAGAGACAGAGAGAGAGAGAGAGGGAGAGAGAGAGAGAGAGAGAGAGCTGAGGCTGGCCGTGAACCCGGATCCTCCGGTCTCTGCCTCCCAAAGTACTGGGATTACAAGCGTGCGCCACCACGTCCGGCTCATATGGAATTTCAAGGGAACCCCAAATAGCCAAAATAACCTAAAAACAACAAAATGGGGGGACTCATACTTTCTGCTTTTAAAACTTACTAAAAAGCTACAGTAATTAAACAGTAGTACTAGCATAAGGATGAACCAATAAATAGAATAGGTAGCCTAGAAGTAAACTCTCACATAAATAGGTCAATTGATTTTTTTTTTCCTTCTCTTCTTTTTGGTGGTACTGGGCACTGAGTCCAGGGCCTCACACATGTTAGGCAAGTGCTCTACCACTGAGCTACACACCACTATCCTGGTCAATAGATTTTCAACAAGAGTGACAAGACTATTCAATGGGAAAGGGAAAATGATATTCTTAGGATTTTTTTTTTTGGTGCTGGGGATTGAACCCAGGGTCATTCTACCTCTGAACTACACCGCCAGCCCAAATTTATTTTTTATTTGGAAACAGGGTCTCGCTAAGTTGCTGAGAGCCTCACTAAGTTGCTGAGGCTGGCCGGAAACCAGCGATCCTCCTGTCTCAGCCTCTCAAGTACTAGGATTACAAGCATGCACCATCACGCCTGGCTTTTCTTTTGAAAGAAAGTTTGGTGTTTTCCCACAATATCAATGCTTACCTCAAAATCATGTTTTCTCAGCCTTGGCACTATGGACATCTGTCCTGTGAACTGTGTGATGTTGAACAGTATCCTTGTTCTCTACTCACTAGATGCTAGCAGCACACCTTCCAACCCTTTGCTTTAGTATTGAGAACTAAAATGTTTCTAGACATTGCCAGATGTTTACAGGGACCAGAATCACCCCAGTTAAGGACTACAGCTCTGAAATCTGTAATGCTAGGAACTACTATATAACTTTTTACTTTATAAGTATTTTAATATTTTATGTTTAAGGTAAAGAGGTGATACTTCTGCCATTTCCTACCTTTTTTTTTTTTGGTGATGCTGGGGATTAATCCTGGGGCATTCTCTCTTTGAGCTCTTTGAACCCCCCAGCTTTTATCTTTTTTTTTTTTTTTTTTCGGTACCGGGGATTGAACGCAGGGGCGTTCTACCTCCGCGCTACGCCCCCGGCCCCATTTTTTTATGCTTTATTTTTGAAACCGGGTCTCACAAAGTTGCAGAGGGCCTCGCTAGGTAGAGAGAGAGAGAGAGGGAGGAGAGATAAAGCCCGCACGCCCGCGCATGCGCGCTGAGGTTGGCCGCGAACTCGGATCCTCCGGTCTCCGCCTCCCAAAGTACTGGGATTACAAGCGTGCGCCACCACGCCCGGCCAGCTTTATCTTAACATAAGTGAAATGGAAGAAAATAAAGCACTTTTAAAGAAATTGTTATACTTCATTGTTCTGTGCAAGTAACTCATTGTTTTCAAAGATTAATAAAAACTGGTATAAATTTTTTTCACTATTCGAGAGATCTGATAGCTGGAGATTGAACACATGCTTGACACAGGATATGAGTTCTTGGCCCTAGACTGCAGCATCTCGGAGGCTAACCTGTGGGTAATATTTGCCCACAAAGGGTGCAAACCAAGTGGGCTTACCAATTATGCATGATAGCTTTTAATATTCCTTAGGTAAAATAAGTACATATTTGATAAGTAGTTGCTACTGTTTGTTAATAAACATTTACAGATGAGGCAACTTCACATGGATCATTTCACTTCATGGATTAGAATAAGCCATGAGATTAATGTCCTTGTTGCTATTTTACAGTGAAGGAAACTGAGGCTTAGAGTGCTTAAATGACCTATCTGAAGTCATACCTTTGGTAAATGACAGCTGAGATTCAAATCAAAGTTCTGCATAACTCAAGGCCTTGCTCTTAAGTACTGGGTGGCCACTTATTATTTTACCTTAGAGTGCTATTTACTTCTCAGACCTAATTTTCCACCCTTAAGATCACATCCAAAACTGTCTAAACTCTCATGCTGGTGTTTGTGTAGGAAGTGGTAGGAAATGTGGCAGATTGGACTGGATTGTATAAGGCTTTGAGTGACAGGTGTTAAAGGAACAAAACGAATGTGCCGTGTACTTCCTGTACATTCATTCTTCCAATTTCTTAAGCCACCATGCAGAGCAGGTATTTTCCTTATGAATGCCCTTGCCTGGGAGTACATGACTGGCAAGTGGTAGAACCTGGACTCAAAGCCAGCTTTGACTCACCACCAAATCTGTTTGTATTTTGCTTAAGTCTTTTTTAAAAAATGACTTGAACTTTTCTGGTAGATTAATGACTTCTAGTTTGGGGGCTCTGAGGGGCAGCTATAGAATTACTTTTTTCTTTCTTGGTACTTGGGATTGAGCCCAGAGGCATTCTACCTCTGAGCTACACCCCCAGCCCTATTTTATTTTTTATTTTGAAACAAGGTTTCACTAAGTTACTGAGGCTGGCTGGTAAACCTGCTTTTCTCTTGTCTTAGCCTCCCAAGTACTGGTTACTAGTGTGTTCCACCACGCCTGGCTGTAGAATTATTTTAAAGAATCCCAGTACCAGAAAAACAAACAAACAAACAAAAAACAAACAAATAAACCTTAAGCCCTTATGCTTTGTCTATAATCAAAAGATGCTGGCCTGCATATGTATGTGTATTATACTTCAAGTATATGTAGATGCTTTTGTAATAATGTATAGATTCATTTAAAAAGTGAGTTCAGCCGGTCGTGGTGGCGTATGCTTGTAATCCCAGTATTTGGGAGGCTGAGACTGGAGGATCCAGCCTCAGCTACTTAGTGAGGCCCTCTGCAACTTAGTGAGACCCTGTTTCAAAATAAAGAACAAAAAACAGGGCTCGGGGAGTAGCTTGGAGGTAGAATTCCCCTAGCTGGGTTCAATCCCCAGTACCGCAAAAAAAAAAAAAAAAAGGTGAGTTCGGGCGTGTTGGGAGACTGAGACAGGAGGATTGCAGGTTCGCAAGGCCAGCCTCAGCAACTTGTGAGGCCCTCTGCAACTTAGTGAGACCCTGTTTCAAAATAAAAAAAATCGGGCTGGGGGTAGAGCTCAGAGATAGAATGCCCTTGTGTTCAATCCCCAGTACCCCCCCCCCACACAAAGTGAATAAGTGAATTCAAAGTTCTTTTAAATCATATTTTCTCAGTATATATTAAAAGTAGAACAACTATTCATGAATTTAAAGGGTCTTCTCATTTCTGAAAATATTGAATGTACTATTTTAATTTGGTTTTCTCCATATTGAGTCTATTTTTAATCTATTTCTTAGGTGGAACTTGGCAGCCATTTAACATTCTCAAAATGAAGAGGGAAACCCCAAAACAATGGAAGTAAAACTGGCAGTAACAACCGCAATTTTTATTTTTTGTTCTTTAGATGAAGTAGAATTTTATTATAAAAAAAGTTTTGTGAAATGTTACCAGTTACTTATACAGGCAATGTGTAGAAATAGTTGAAACAAATTCTAAGTAAGAGAGAAATTTAAATTTTTAGGAAATTATAGTTCTTTATTGCAAATCATGTTTTTTAGAAAATAAACTGAAAGGATGGGAAATTGCTTTTTAATTATGAAACAAAGCTATGTGGGTTTACTGTTACCTACTGTTTTTTTTTTAAATTATAGATGATGATTTCACAATAAAGGGTGGTCCAAAGATGAGGTTTAGCAATTTTTTTCCAGTACATAGAGAAACATCGAGAGTGAAGACTTATCAATACTATCAAGTTGTAAATAGGTTGGAATTTGGACTTGTGATTTTATATTTTTAGAATTTATATCATTAGACTTCTGATGTCAGGTGGTAGTATATGCAAAATTTTTATGCACACTTTCTCGACCTTGATAGGGTTAATTGTGGCTTGGCAAATCAAGAAAAGAGTTCTGTGCTGTTTTCAGACTGCAGAATCTTGTTGCTATGCAACAAACAGTGTCAGTCAGTATTGGGTATAGTAAATTGGTATTCTGTGTCCCTTTTCACCACATGCTCATTTTGTAATCTGAGAGAAGTGGTTTGAGGCTATTTTGCAAGGTTTTATTTTAAAACAGGCATTTAAAGATTTTTTGTTGCTATTTGTAATTGGTTATATTTAAGGTCTGTGAAGTCTTTCTGTACTTATGAAGAAGGTACATGAAAATGCTTTTGTTCAAAGGGATTATAGATCTGTTTCCAAGTTGTTTCAGGTTAGAGCAGTGCATTTTTTTTTACAGTAAGAGAGGTAACAGTTTGCCAACTTCCAAAGAGTAGATTTTTGTCTGAGAATTGAAGTTACATAATTTGAACATTAGAACGGTAACATAGCAGAACATATTATTTTGAAATTTAGTTTTGAAAAGTATGAACCTAGACCTTTATAGGATAAAGATTTTTTTTAAATAGTACTCGGGGTTGAACCCAGGGACATTTTATCTCCAAGCTACACCCCCCTATCGGGTTTTTTTTTTTTGGTGGTACCAGGGATTGAACCCAGGGGCATTCTACCTCCGAGCTACACCCCCGGCCCTATTTTTATACTTTATTTTGAAACCAGGTCTCACGAAGTTGTGGAGGGCCTCACTAAGTGGAGAGAGAGAGAGAGAGAGAGAGAGAGAGAGAGCGCGCGAGAGAGAGCTGAGGCTGGCCGCGAACCCGGATCCTCCGGTCTCCGCCTCCCAAAGTACTGGGATTACAAGCGTGTGCCACCACGCCTGGCTGTTTTTTGTTTCTTTTAAACAGTCTCACTATGTTGCTGAGAGTCTTTTTTAAGTTGCTAAGTTTGGTCTCAAACCTTAATCATGTCTGGCTAATAAAGATTTTTTTAATAGAAATCCTAAACTTGGATAGAGTCTCACTTAGAATATTATTGTTTATTTTCTATCAGGAGAAATTAAAATGTTTTTAATAGCCAGGCATGGTGGTGCACACTTTTAATCCCAGTACTTGGAAGGCTGAGACAGGAGGATTGCAGGTTCAAAGCCAGCCTCAGCTACTTAGTGGGGCCCTCCACAACTTAGTGAGACCCTGTTTCAAGATAAAGAATAAAAAGTAGGACTGGGGGTGTATCTCGGAGGTAGAATGCCCTGCGTTCAATCCCCAGTACCACAAAAAAAAAAAAAGGTTTTAATAGCAAGTGGGTGGTGGATAGTAGCCTTTTTTTAAATTGTGGTAAAATATGCATAACAAAATACCATTTTAATCATTTTTAAGTGTATAGTTCAGTGACATTAAGTAGGTGCATGTTGGTTGTGCAGCTATCACCTCTACTCAGCTTCAGAACTGGACAGTAGCCTTTTGCATCCCATTTAGTAGAATTTAGTCCAGGCTGTTTTCTATATTCTTCAGATAAATTAACTCATTTAATCTTCATAACATCTCTGTGTGGTAAATACTTTTGTTCCAAATGAGAAGACTGAGGCACAGAGAGGAACACAGAACTCATAATTAGTGGAGCCAGACTCAAAACACCAGCCATCAATTCTTCTGTGCTCTCAACCACAATGCTATGTTGCCCTCTTTTGGAATTACTTTCTTTTCTGTTAAGTGGCAAGAGTGGCTTTTTTTTTTTTTTGGTACTGGAGATTGAACTCAGAGGCATTCTACCTCCAAGCTACACCCCAGCCTGATTTTTTCTTATTTGGAAACAGGGTCTCACTAGGTTGCTGAGAGCTTAGCTAAGTTGCCAAGGCTGGCTTTGAACCTGCGATCCTTCTGTCTCAGCCTCCCAAGTACTGGGATTACAAGTGAGTGCCACCACGCCCCACTGAGAGTGATTTTTTTTTTGTGTGTGTGTGGTACCGGAGATTGAACCCAGGGGCATTCTACCTCCGAGCTCCACCCCAGCCCTATTTTTTTATTCTTTATTTTGAAACAGGGTCTAAGTTGAGAAGGCCTCACTAAGTAGCTGAGGCTGGCCATAAACCTGTAATCTTCCTGTCTCCAGAGCGATGATTTTTAAAAATAAAAATTACTTCCTGTAGCTTTTTTAAGTAAAGTGGATATACTTTTACAGCATTTTGCACTGTTAATGAATTTAGTTTGGCTGTAAATCACTGCAATCTAATTCCCCTTATCAGTTTGTTTCTAGACCACTTCCCATGCTATTTCTTCCAGTAGAGTGTACAGAGAATGCAGTTTGTTTTCTGGTAGTTCAATACAAATATAAATAGGAAGGTATGTTGTTAGAATTCTAATATGATGCCATCCAAAGTCTACAGCCATTTGGCATGGGATCTTCTACTTGGTACTTTACTTTGTAAATTGATGTTCTTATTTATGGATAGTCTGGTGTAAATTGCAGTGTTGGTGATGTAGGATAAAGAGTAGTACGCAGGGATGAAAAGGGAGAAAAGCATTGCAAGGAGTCATTTGAATTTAAAGTTGATGTGAAGGATGATGGGCTTTTGCAGACTTTGCTATTCTTCCTGCTGAGCACTGTTTTCCCATTCTTTAACTAGGGAACTTAGCTTTCCCTCTTTGATCTACCTGCCCCCACACTTGAACGTGATGCTAGATCTTCTGCCTTGAGAACCCAGGATCTTGATCTTCTCAGAATTTACACGTTCCCATCTTGCTCAGTCAGATTTACTCCATTGCCATTTTGTTTTTCACCTTCTCCCTTCCTGTGTGTGTTTCTTGTGCTAGGGATTGAACCCGGGGCATTCTCCCTCTGAGCTACATACTTTGAAACAGGGTCTTGCTAAGTTAGTGTGTGCTGGCCTGGAACCTGCAATTCTCCTGCCTCAGCCTTCCAATTACTGGAATTACAGGTATGCGTCATCATGCCTGGCTCCTTGCATCATCTTTTAAATAGAAATTCCTCTTTTTATATTTGTGCATTTATATACGTGTGACTATATTTGATGCATTTTTGCTTTATTCACTTGATATGTTTTGCATTTTCTGTGTTTTTAAAAAAACTCAGAATGTTATTGGTTGCATATTTTACTGTAATTCACCTATTTCCTTTTCCTTTTAAATGGCTATTTACATGGTTTACAGTGATTTTGTATAACAAATAATGCTTTTCTGAACTCAAAGGGTTTTTCCCCCTCTTAATTGCAGACTATTTCCTTAAGATAGATGTCCAGAAATAGTGTTAGATCTCTGATGAAATAGAAACAGTTTTAAAAGCTTTTGAATCATATTGCCAAAATGCTTTCTGAAAATGTTGTACCAGTTTTCATGCCAGCCAGTAAATAAATGGTGTCCATTTCTCCACAACCAACAACAGCAGGGAATATTTTGATGTTGACCTTTAAATCTTAAGAAGAATTGACTTACAGCTCTGCTGAGCTTTTATCCTGAATTACACTTAGAATTATAATTGTGGTTGTGATCGGATTTGAGAGAAGGAAAGCCTCACTTACCAGTTTCTGCTCCTTAAACGGTTCAAGTTCTTTTTTGAGGCAATTACTGCGCAGTTAGCGCACATCTTTTTGGATGTGTGAAGTGGCTCCCTTTTTCTGTTTCAGCCTCCTTAATTTTGGTAAGTTGCATGGTAAGGGGCAAAGCAGTATGGATTTTACATGACATTTCCCTGGAAAGCTGGGGTAGTTGGGCTTTCTCCTCCACCCTCCTGTGGGAGCACCTGGGGTCAAGTTCAGTACCCACTTATTGAGGGGTGCAATGAGTTGCAGTGAGTCACTGCTGTGGCTTTAGAAAATGATTAACAACTCAGAGGTAAGTTGGCTTTTGCCAAAAAACGTGCTAGAGAATTCAGAAGTATTAAGTATGGTTAGAAAACTTCCTCCTCGAATAGAAGGAAGGTCAAAGGAAAGCATTCCCACTGAAAGTTGATAATGGAGGTCTTACCTTGCCTTCACTGGCTTCATAACAAAATTCAGCACAGCCGACCGTCCAGGCCCCATCTCACTTTAAGTGATTTTAAGCCTTCTTCTTTTTATCTCACTGCTTCATCTTTTGGTCCTTTCCTTCCTTTTCATTTTCTCCCCCCCTTCCTGTGTATTGATTTATTTATTTATTTTTCCTCTTGTGGTACTGGGAACTTGAACCAGGGGCGTTCCACTACTGAGCTACATCTCCAGCCCTTTTTATTTTGAAACAGGGTTTCCTTAAGCCACCACATGCTGCTCTCTAACCTTTGATCCTCCTGTCTCAGCCTCCCAAGTACTGGATTGCAGGTGTGGGTCACTGTGCCTGGCTCTCTTTCTTTTTGTATAACTTTTAGTCACCTTAAATATTATGTGTCTAAATCAGAGTGTGATATCTTTATATAGATTTGTATTTACTGATAAATAGGTATGTCAGTGAGAATTTTCTTTAGAGTTTCAACAATAAAAAGAACATGGACCAAATTTTAAAATATTAAGACTTGTGATACTGAAACATCTTTCTCATTTTGTAAGCTTTTGATCCAATAATTTTTCTTCTGATAGGGCAAAGGAAGATTTACCTATTTCCTTCCTAGTGACCGAGTGCAGACATTCCCATTCATGGATTTACTTATGTGATTTTTTCATATGCTATACACCTGCACCATTAAATACCATTCTTAGCTGGGCGTGGTGGTGCACTGTGGTAATCCCAGTACTTTGGGAGGCGGAGACCGGAGGATCCGGGTTCTCGGCCAGCCTCAGTGCGCTCTCTCCCTGTCTCTCTCTCTCTCTCTCTCTCTCTCTCTCTCTCTCTCTCTCTCTCTCCCCCTAGTGAGGTCCTCCGCAACTTCGTGAGACCCGGTTTCAAAATAAAGTATAAAAAAATAGGGCCGGGGGTGTAGCGCAGAGGTAGAACACCCCTGGGTTCAATCCCCGGTACCACACACACACACAAAAAAATACCATTCTTTTTTCCTCGGTTTAATATTTCATGTCAGTTGACAGTGATTTGAAGTCTTCGTGGTGGTACAACTTTCCTATATAGCAGTTCAGTTTTGTCAGTATTGGTACCTTTATAGAGCATTATATGCGTTTATTTGACTTACTGTATTTTTGCCTTTATAAAAATGAGAGAAAAATAGAAGAAATGAAATGTTAATGGTAACACAGTGTGATAAAGATGGAAGTCACTAGGTATTCCAGAAGCGGTAAAATTCACTTGAGACAAGAGGATCACAGGTTCAAGGTCGGCCTTAGCAAGCTAGCCAGACCCTGTTTCAAAATAAAAATTAAATAGGGCTGGTAGTGTAGCTTGGAGGTAAAATGCCCCTGGGTTTGATCCCCAGCAGAACAACAACAAAGACTTGATAGTGATTTTCTTTCTTCTTTTCTCAGTCCTCAGGTTAATATAGGTGAGCTAATCAATATAAATGGGTTAACCTGTAATCTGAGAGGCTTTGGGGAAGTATTTCACCTATGAGAAGTTGGGAAAAGTTTAGAAAAACAAAGGGACTAATTTACTTTGCTAATTATAGACAAATTACAAAAAATAGGATAACAATGTAAAAGCTAAGTACAAGAAACAGAAACATGCCCTGTGTGGTGGTGCACACTTTTAATTCCAGTACTTGGGAGGCTGAGACAGGAGGATCCAGGTTCGCGGCCAGCCTCAGCTATTAGTAAGGCCCTCTGCAACTTAGTGAGACCCTGTTTAGAAATAAAGAATAAAAAATAGGGCCGGGGGTGTAGCTCGGAGGTAGAATGCCCTTGGTTTCAATCCCCGTACTGCAAAAAAAAAAAAAAAAACCTTAGAAACATAATAAACAAATACCAAATACCCCCTCTTCACCTTCTCCCTCCCTCCAACCTTTTCTCAGAGATCCTTTAATCCTTGATAAGAACTCTGTCTTGAAAATTTGGGGGCTGCTTTTCTTTCTGATTTTAGCATAATACAGACTCTTTCTGTAATAAAGAAGTTCTACTTCTAAAATCTTAAGTTGCAAGTTTTTGTGCTTCAAGTTTCTGTAAACTGGGTGGGTGTGGGGAGGGTTTCTCTTTAGAAGCATGTCTTTTTACCCCTTCTCACTGTCTCTAGTCTCTTCCATTGAAACTTACCCTTTGAGAGCCAGGTGTGGTGGCGCATACTTGTAACCCCACTACTTGGGAGGCTGAGACAGGAGGATCGCAGGTTCACGGCCAGCCTCAGCTACTTAGTGAGGCCCTCTGCAACTTAGTGAGACCCTGTTTCAAAATAAAGAATAAAAAATAGGGCTGGGAGTATAGCTCAGCGGTAAATGCCCCTGGGTTCAATCCCCAGTGCCAAAAATAAAGAAAGAAATTTTTCCTTTGAGTTATTTTCTGAAGCAGATTATTCTCTGTGATCCTCCAGCTCTAGCAAGCCCTCCTTATATACTTAGAGCTTGTGGTTAATGTCATTCTGCCATAGTGCTGTGGTCTGAATATATCTGTCTTCCCAAGATTCATATGTTGAAACCTAATCCCCAAGGTAATGGTAGTAAGAGGTAGACTCTGGGGGAGATGATTAGGGAGCGAGGGTGGACCTTTTGCCTTTCTACGATGTGAGGATGCCTTTGAAGGTGTCATCTGTGAAGGACAGGCCCTCACCACATACCAAATCTGCTGACACCTTGAGTTTGGACTCCCCTGGCCTCCCAAACTGAGAGCAATAAATTGTTGTTTATTAATTATCTAGTTTAAGGAATTTTGTTATAACAATAGTAATGGACTGAGACACATAGTTTATCAAATATTTAATACAATTTATACATTTTACCAGCTTTATTGAAATATAATGAAGTAATAAATGTCTCATGTTTAAGTTGTACAGTTTGATAAGTTTTGAAAATGTATGTACCAATGAAGCCACTATTACAGTGAAGAGAGTAAACAGATTATATCCATCATTCCCAATTTTCTTTTTTTTTGCGTGGTACTGCGGATTGAACCCAGGGGTATTCTACCTCTGAACTACACCCCCAGCCCTATTTTTTATTCTTTATTTTGAAACAGGGTCTCAGTAAGTTCGGAGGGCCTCACTAAGTAGCTGAGGCTGGCCGCAAACCTGCGATTGTCCTGTCTCAGCCTCCCAAGTACTGGGATTACAAGCATGCGCCACCAAGCCCGGCCCATCATTCCCAATTTAAAAGGTAATATAAGCATGTGAACAAAATTTGAAATATAGAAGAAAAAGGGAAGTTCCCCATAAACCCTAATACTTAATTTGTACAACCTTTGACATTCTTTTTCATTTTACATGGTTTTAACAGTAGCATGACTTTTTTCTTTTATTGGACCTGGGAACTGAACCCGGGGCATTCTACCTCGGGGTTATACACCCCTGCCCTTTTTATTTTTTTGTTTTGAAACGGGGTCTCACTAGGTTGCTGAGAGTCCCACTACTTGCTGAAGCTGTGATCCTCTTGTCTCAGCCTCCCAAGTACTGGGGTTACTGGCGTGTGCCACCATGCCCTACTCAATAGTATGACTTTTTAAAAAGTTAAACAGTGTCATATTGGAGCATGTCCTTTATACATCTAACATGGTAGTACACAGATTGTTTTATGTTGGAGGTAAAAACAAATTTTTAGCTGCATTTAGGTAAGAGATTGGAAGAAAGCAGACAAAAGAGAATAAGAGGGCATAATAAGTAGTTCTGAATGGTTCTCCCTCAAAGCATTTACTGTCTCCAAGAGCTGTTAGAATAGAGCTTTGAGAGAGAGGACAGGTATGCTGCACAGAGTGTGTACATCTTAAGTAAAAATGAAGCTATGGACTGAGGTCGATGGCAGATGAGAGTGCCTAGTTAGGATGTGTTCAGTTGTTAAAGGCCCACATAGGGTGTGGGAAAAGTTTCAATTTGATATATACATATTTAGGAAAAGAAAGTGAAGCATTTGGGAGACAGTTATAGACTCCTCATGGTGTTTATGTAAATTATTATTATTTTTATTGCGGTACTGGGGATTGAACTCAGGGGCATTCTACCTCCGAGCTACACCCCCAGCCCTATTTTTTATTCTTTATTTTTGAAACAGGGTCTCACTAAGTTGCGGAGGGCCTCACTAAGAAGCTGAGGCTGGCCGCGAACCCAGATCCTCCGGCCTCAGCCTCCCAAGTACTGGGATTATAAGTGGGTGCCACCACGCCCGGCTGTAAATTAATTTTAGTTCTTGATTAAGTGGTGAATTTAAAGAGGTAATTCTCAAGGCCTACTGAATCAGAAAGACTAAGTATAATGAGAATGGTTGGTGTGACAAAGGTCACACCAAGGTTCTAGAATTTAATAGGAAGATGGCATTATTACTCCTATAAAGAAGATTTTAGGCCACTTGCAATGGGACAAGGATTTTTCCAGAGATTGTTTTAATTCATGTCTTAAAAGTATATACCTGTCTTAAAAATCTTTCTCTGGGAACATCCATCCATTCAGGGTTTCAAATTGGGTTATCCGAGGTTTAAGGTTCCCCTTTCCTTTAATGTTGCTACTCTTTGCTCCCTTACCTGCTTTGGGAACAGGGATTCTCCTTAGTTCTGATTCTGATGGGTCTTATCTCTAATAGCCTCCCTTCCCTGTCCCCCAAATAAGACCAGGGAGAAGGTAGGGAAGGGGGTAAGAGAGAAGGAGTATTTTAGGGTGGCATTTTTCAAACTGTGGCTTTTAACAAAAAAGAATTAACATAGAAAATATCAAAATACATTGCACGTGGTAATGACAGGTGTTATTTCATGAAACTCAGTTCTTTAGTTCTCTGTGTGTGTGTGTATGTACTATGTCGTAGTATGAACAGTGTGTTTTTATCACTGACCTCAAGAAGTTGAGAAATACTGTTTTGAAATATGAAATAAAGTGGATTAAATTTCTTGAGAATCAAGGGTAAACCATTGTAGGGTCCTGGGACTTCCTTAACCTTCTTCCCTTCTCCTCTGAGCCTGAATGATAGGCTTTTCTTTTCACTTGTACCACCAAGGTCCTCTAAGTGCTGCCTTATGTTCTTCTTTTATCTGTCACACAATAAAATGTAGTCCAGCCCAGGACAGAATCCTTTGGAGTTTCTTTTTCCTTTTTTTTTTTTCCCTTAAGGTGATTCCTGGTAGTTGCTGGCATGAAGTTAGTTAAAAACAGAAAACCCAAGGCACAGAGGTGACTTTCTCCTTTTTCATTTCAGTTATAAGTAGAACATAAAAACTTCCCAAGTTTTTGCAGGGAGATCATTGAGGATTCATCTGTATTTCAGAGGAAGACTAGAGATGAGTGCTTGATAATTTTAGTAGGCACTCAATAAACATTGGGGAACGGATGGAGAGAGTCATGTGCACTCATCTAAGATCACTGAACTGCTTATTAGTGAATGATGAAACAAGTGATGGTAGAACAGAGAGGTGATTATCCTCCTCATTTCTGTGCTGTACTCTCTTGGAAGGAGAGATGAGGAGAAAGGAATCCCAGGTTGGCAACTGTGTGATTAAAAGAAGTCCCCACAGCTAATTTTGTATCTGGATGGCCATTCTTTTTAAGAGAGATGGGCAAACCGTTCATGCAAAGAGCTGCTAGCGGGATACTGCTTTATTAGTTTTTAGGGATATTGGCCCATGCTTCACTTTTTCTTTTTCCCTGTTATTGGAAAAGTTGATTGCTAGTAAGGCTGGTCGCTTTTAGGGAGTTGTCATTTTCCTTTGGTGGGGGTTAGATGAGAATGGAGACACTTTGGCAAGGGTAACAGCTGCTGAACAGTCTGTTTGGGATTAGGTGCAAGTTGGTCTGTAGTTGAAATCTACCTCCTGGTTCCTGAAATTATGTTTCTTTTCCTCAAGGGTACATGTTTTCCTGTTCTCTCTAGTTACATTCACTTAGTTCTGGCTGATAATGTTCTGATAACCTTTCCCTTTTAAGGGAGTTTCTTTAAAAGAGTATTTGAGAGCTCCTATGAACAAATTAAAAATGTTACTTCTGTCTTTCCTTGTTTTTTGCTCAGAATTTAATCTTAAATTGGTGACAGCAGAACATTTGAGTTTAAAATCAATTATATATTACCCAATCATTTTGCTAATAGTAGAGACTTTTGAGGCCTTCTGATTGTTTAGATGGGAGCATCAAACAAAACTTACCCATATTGTAAGTTCTAATAACCTGTAGAAGCATTAACAGTAAGATTTACTTAGCTGGCTGATTCCTAAGCTTATTGATAGGTTGGGATTGCATACATGTCACACATCTGACCAGTTGTGATGATACTGATTATTGTGTCTAGAGTTTAGAGAATAAATTAGTTGCCAGTTTATGACCATTGCCAGTTCAGCACTGTGTGGCCAACATCTTTTTGATTAATACCTTTTTAAATAATACAGATATAAGAACCTGCAGAGGGTACTTTTAATATGGGTATATGCTAACCTTTATGTAGCAAATGATGTATCTGAATCCTGTGCCAGGATCATAATGGCTTCAGTCTCTGTTTAGGCTTGGCCTACACGCCGTCAGTATTAGAAAGTCTTTAGTGGTATCCAGATGATAACTCAGCGAGCCTGGAAGGCTGATGCACAAGGGCTTGGATGTACATTTGCTTATTTGCTTGTTTAGTTTGGTTGTTGAGTAGAACTTAAATTGAATTTTAGAATTGATGCCACACTTGTCAGTGAACTAGTATTATTTCAACTAGTTATAGGATGACAAATGGAACTGTCCCTTTTTATGCCCAAAGTTGCATTTATTGGCTTGAGCTTAGCTGGATGTTTATCACAAACTATTGGGAGGGGGTGCATTCAAACCTTGATTTAGTGGATGGACCCAGTTTTTCTTTATTTCCTTTTTTTGGTGTGTGATACTGGGGATTGAATCCAGAGGCATTCTTCCTCCGAGCTTCACCCCCCCAGTTTTTTTTTTTTACTTTTTAATTTTTTTGAAACAGGGTCTTGCTAGGTTGCTATGAGTCTCACTAAATTGCTAAGGCTGGTCTTGAACCTCTGATCCTCCTGTCTCAGCCTCCCAAGCACTGAGATTACAGGCGGGTGCCATCATGCCCAGCCACGAGGATTCTTAAATATCTTAACTAGCTTGTTTCTTCAGAAAAAAGGATATTTTTCTTTTCAAAACACATTTTTTTGGGGGCGGAATGGCATTTGAATATGCTAAGTATGTGCTCTACCAGTGAGCTATACTGCCACTCCCTCTTCAGTTTTTATGTGTGAATGCAATATGTAGTTATAAATACAGGTTGAGCATTTCTTATGTGAAATGATTGGGACCAGAGTATTTCAGATTTTAGAGTTTTTTTCTTTTTTTTGGAATTTGGCATCTCTAATCTGAAATGCTCTGAAATCTGAAACATTTTGAGTACTATATATAGTTATGTACTTTTAAAACTACATTTTACTCCAGATCAATATAAAAGAGTAGATATAGTCTGCTTTTCTAGTGTAATTTGAAATTTACTTTTTTGAGTAAAATCAACTTAAATTTTTCTTTTTTTTTGCAGTACTGGGGTTGGAACCCAGGGGCGTTCTATCTCCGAGCTACACCCCCAGCCCTAGTTTTTATTCTTTATTTTGAAACAGGGTCTCATTAACTTGCGGAGGGCCTCACTAAGTAGCTGAGGCTGGCCATGAACCTGGATCCTCCTGTCTCAGCCTCCCAAGTACTGGGATTACAAGCGTGCACCACCACGCCTGGCTCAATTTAAATTTTAAAAACTCTCAACTTTAATCTATTGTTTCCAATGAATTCTAAAATAATTTTCGTGCCTTGTATGTGACTATTTAAAAATAGTACTCTTTTTTCCCCCCTGGTACTGGAGGTTGAACCCAGAGGCATTATACCCTCTGAACTACACCCCCACCCCTATTATTTATTTATTTATTTATTTATTTATTTATTTATTTATTGTGGTACTGGGATTACCCTCCGAACTACACCTCCAGCCATTTATTTATTTATTTATTTATTTACTTACTTACTTATTTACTTATTGTGGTACTGGGGATTGAACCGGGGGCATTCTACCTTTGAGCTACACCCCCAGCCCTATTTTTAATTAATTAATTAATTTTTTTGTGGTACTGAGGATTCAACTCAGGGGCATTCTACCTCCGAGCCACATCCCCAGCCCAATTTAAATTTTTTTTTTTGAAACAGGGTCTCACTAAGTTGTAGAGGGCCTCATGAGGTTGTGAGGCTGGCCGTGAATCTGCGATCCTCCTGTCTCAGCCTCCCAAGTACTGGGATTACAAGGGTGTGCCACCATGCCTGGTTATATTTCATTTATTTATTTATTTTCATGGTATTGGAGAATTCAACCCAGGGTCATTCTACCTCTGCGCTACACTCCCAGGTCTATTTTATTTTTTATTTTGAAACAGGGTCTCACTAAATTGCTGAGGGACCTCACTAAATTGCTGAGACTGACCTGAACCTACAATCCTCCTGTCTCAGCCTCTCAAGCACTGGGATTACAGGTATGTACCACCACATTCAACTAAAAATAGTGCTCTTAAGGTTTCATATGTGGTGGGAGAAAGGCATAGGGTGGTAGAATAGAGTTAGATTGTTGTTGGGGGAGTATTTTATGGGATTAGAAATTTGCTTCTGAAAATAGGTAGTTGTGATATTGCAGTATAATAAGAACTGTATATTTAGTCTCTGTCCCTGGTCCCTGCCCCTTTATAATTTTTATTAAGTTTTATTATTCAGCTCTAAAAAAAAATCTCTTGGACTGCCAAAGTGTTAGTGCCTTTTGGTATGCTAATGAGAGCCTGCTGGCTTGGGGAGCTGGTTGCCAGGAGCGGCAACCTATGATTAGAGGGTTGAAACTTTGAGCCCCACTCTCCACCTCCAGGGAGCCTAGGCTTTGAAGGTTGAGTCAATCACCAGCAGCCAATGATTTAATCAGTCTTGTCTATGTAATGAGGCCTGCATAAAACCCCAAAAGGACAGGGTTCGGAGAGATTTCAGGTGGGTGAAAACAACACACTCGTGCCCAGAGGATATGTACTTCAACTCCATGGGGATGGAAGCTCTGCACTTAATACTCTTCCAGCTCTGGCCTATGAATCTCATCTGGCTGTTTGTAATAAACAGCCAGATATCCTTTGTAATAAATATCCTTTGTAATAAAAAATGGGTAAACAAGTTGCTGAGGCTGGTCTTGAACCTTCAATCCTCCTGTCTCAGCCTCCCAAGTATTGGGATTACAGGTGTGTGCCACCACACTGGGCTAGGGCTTTTTTTTAACTGCCCTCTCCCCATGAGCAGTACTTGCCTTTTCATCTTCTAGATACAGTTATATAACAAATTAACGAAGGTTTGTTTTATTATGATTACATAAATACTATTCAAATCTGAGCCACGTTTTAACTATAGTCACATTTTTGCGACAATTTTTGTTATATCTAGATTTAACGAACCTTTTGTTCATTTGTTTTTCATGCATTCATCTCCTATTTAGCTCTAGACTAGCTACTGAAGTTTAGCTCTCCTTTCAGTATAGTCAAACATATCAGGTCATTTTTCCTTCCCTCCCTCTCTCCTTCCCTCCCTTCATCCCTCCCTTTTTGTGGTACTGGGGATTGCACACAGGGGCATTCTACTTCTGAGCTACACCCCCAGCCCTATTTTATTTTTTATTTTGAAACAGAGTCTCACAAAGTTGCTGAGGCTGACTGTAAAGCGGCGATCCTCCTGTCTCAGCCTCCCAAGTACTAGGATTACAGGCCTGTGCCACTGTGCCTGGCTCTCTCTTATTTTTCTTTGATACCTCTCACCTGTTTCAGTTGGACTTGTCACAGGAAAACATGATAATTTTGTGGATTGTCCTGAGGAGTTCCCAGGTTTGGGGAAAGGAAACTCACCTCAGGACCTTGGGGTCCTTGGCTTCCATGGCAGAAAAGAATTTCAGCACGTGCCAGTCAGAGACACAGACAGCAGTTTTATTTAGGAAAAGTTGGGGATACACGTTCAACGGAGAACGCGGGCTACCTTGAGAGTGTTAGAGGCTCTTGGGGTCTTTACAATTCTTTTATAGGGGACCCTGAGAGGGGGTGGCTAGGGATGCATGGCAAGGATGGGGTGACAGGGGGCAGCCAGTCTTCTTTGAATCCTCAGGTTCTCACCATTTCAATGGTGGGTGCTGGGTGATGCCTGGGCTTCACAATCAGGATTTTTTTTTTTTGTTTGCCAAGCATCCCAAGAAGTTCAAGTGTGAAGATATAAGCCATTATGATTAAAAAGTGTTGGCCTATTGAGGACTTTTGCCTAAGAAAAGGACAGGCCAGGTAGGCCATTATGATTAAAAGAGTGGCCTATTAAGGGCTTTTGCCTAAGAAGCCCTGTAAGGTGATGTTAAGGATTATGAAGTTTCTAGATTTTAAAACTCTATTTTCCCTTTCCTTCCCAATTCGTCTCCTTTCTACCTAATATTTTATTTCTCCTATCCTACCTCAGACTGATTGCTTTCTTTCTTTCTTTTTCTATGCAGTACTGGGGATGGAACCCAGGAATATTTTACCTCCGAACTACACCCCATGCCCCCTTTTTTTTTTTTGGCAGTACCGGGGATTGAACCCAGGGGCATTCTACCTCTGAGCTACATCCCCGGCCCTATTTTTTATCCTTTATTTTGAAACTGGGTCTCACGAAGTTGCGGAGTGCCTCACTAGAGAGAGAGAGAGAGAGAGCGCTGAGGCTGGCCGTGAACCCGGATTCTCCGGTCTCCGCCTCCCAAAGTACTGGGATTATAAGCGTGTGCCACCACGCCCGGCCCTATTTGGACATCTTTTATTGAAGATTTTCACATTTATGTTCATCAAGGATATTGGTCTATACTTTTCTATTTTTTGATGTGTATCAGGTTTTCATAGCAAAGTAATACTGGCTTTGTAGAATGAGTTTAGAAGAGCCCTCCCTCCCTACCCAGGGGCATTCTACCTCTGATTTACACCCCCAGCCCTATTTTATTCTTTATTTTGAAACAGGGTCTCACTAAGTTGCAAAGGGCCTCACTAAGCTGCTGTGAGGCTGTCCCTGAACCTGCGATCCTCCTGTCTCAGCCTCCCAAGTACTGGGATTACAGGCATGCGCCTCCACGCCCAGCTTTCATTTTCATTTGATTCTAGGAATTTTTAAGTTTTTCTTCAGATTTCTTCAGTGATCCTCTGCTCATTTAAAAGTGTACTGTTCACTGGGCATGGTGGCGCACGCTTGTAATCCCAGTACTTGGGAGGCTGAGTGAGACCTGAGGATCCGGGTTCGTGGCCAGCCTCAGCTACTTAAGTGAGGCCCTCTGCAACTTAGTGAGACCCTGTTTCAAAATAAAGAATAAAAAATAGGGCTGGGGGTGTAGCTCAGAGGTAGAATGCCCCTGGGTTCAATCCCCAGAACCGCAAAAAAAAAAAAAAAAAGCGTATTGTTCAATTTCCATGTGTTTATATTTTCTACAGTTTCTTTTGCTGTTGATTTCTAGTTTCATTGTTATGGTCTGATAAGATGAAACAAATTATTTCATTTTTTTGTTTTTGTTAAGGTTCACTTTATGGTCTTAAATGTAATCTATTTGGAGAAAGTTCTTTGTGCTGTTGAGTGTGTATTCTACAGCTGTTGGATGAAATATTCTGTAGATGTCTGTTAATTTGCTCTGTTGGGGCCTATCTTTCCCTTTATGTCCTGTAGTATTTGTTTTTATAAAATTGTGTGCTCTGATGTTCTGTACATATTTATTTGCATTTTTATATCTTTTCATGGGTTGTCCTCTTTATCAATAAGTAGTGGCCTTTGTTTCTGATTCTGGCTTGAGTTCTGTTTTGTTGGATATGAGTAAGCTACTCCTGCTTGCTTTTGGATTCCATTGGATTGGAATACCATTCTCCATCCCTTCACTTTCAGTCTGTGTGTCTTGCTGGTGAGGTGATTTTCTTGCAGGTAGCAAACAGGTCTTTTTTTTTGTACTGGAGATTGAACATAAGCATTCTACCTCTGAGCTACACCCTCAGCCTGATTTTATTTTCTATATTTTGAAACGGTTTCACTAAGTTGTGGATGACCTCACTAAGTTACTGAGGCTGGCCTTGAACCTGGGATCCTCCTGTCTCAGCCTCCTAAGTACCAGGATTACAGGGATTATAAGCATGGGACCACCATGCCCAGCTGGACAGGGTCCTGTTTTTTTAATCCAGTCAGTCTGTGTCTTTTAACTGGAGAATTCAGTGTTAATAGGTTTAGCTTTTTAAAATGTTCTGTATTATTAGGGAAGAGTGTTATATTTACTAGGGGCTGCCCTAAGAAAATAACAGACTGGGTGGCTTAAGTAGCAATTTTTCTCTTAGTCCTAGAGGCTAGAAATCCAAAGTCAAAGTGTTTGCAGGTTTGATTGTGTGTGTGTGTGTGTGTGTGTGTGTGTGTGTGTGTTACTGGGGATTGAACCCAGGGGTGTTTTACCTCTGAGCCACACTCAGCCCTCTTATAGTTTTTATTTTGAGACAAGGTCTTGCTAAGTTGCTGAGAGTTTCACTATGTTGCTGAGGCTGTCCTCAAACCTGCAATCCTCCTGTCTCAGCCTCCCAAGTACTGGGATTACAGGGATGTGCCACCATGCCCGGCTGCAGGTTTGAGTCTTACTGAAGCCCCTTGGCTTGCAGATGAGGGCCTTCTTCTCTGTGTATCCACGTTGTGGTCTTCCTTCTCTGTTTTTTTTTGTTTTTGCAGTACTGGGGATTGAACTCAGGGGCGTTCTACCTCCGTGCTACACCCCGAGCCCTATTTTTTTATTCTTTATTTTGAAACAGGGTCTCACGAAGTTGCGGAGGGCCTCACTAAGTAGCTGAGGCTGGCCGCGAACCCGGATCCTCCGGTCTCCACCTCCCAAGTACTGGGATTACAAGTGTGCGCCACCACGACCGGCTTCCTTTTGTTTGTATCCTAATTTCATCTTCATGAAAAGACACCATCAATATTGAATTAAGTCCCATCTATATGATCTCTCACTGTACCTCAGTCACCTCTTTAAAGCTCCTGTCTCAGCTGGGTTTGTTGGCATGTGCCTGTAATCCCAGTACTTGGGAGGTTGAGACAGGAGGATTGCATATTCGAGGCCAGCCTCAACAACTTAGTGAGACTCTATTTCAAAATAAAAAATAAAGCTGGGTGTGGTGGTGCACACTTATAATCCCAGTACTTGGGAGGCTGAGAAAGGAGGATTGTAGGTTCCAGGCCAGCCTCAGACACTTAGTGAGACCCTGTTTCAAAATAAAAGATAAAAAATAGGGCTGGGGGTGTAGCTCAGAGGTAGAATGCCTCTGGATTCAATCCACACTTACACACACACACACACACACACACACACACACACACACAGTAAATAAATAAATAAATAAATAAATAAATAAATAATAAATAAAAGGGCTGGGGGTGTAGCTCAGAGGTAGTCCACCCTAGGTTTAATTCCTAGCACCAAACAAACAGGCCAAAAAAAAAAAAAATTCCTGTCTCTAAGTGCAGTCACATTGTGGGGCACCTAGGGGTTAGGACTTGAACATGTGAATTTGGGGGGACGACACAATTCAGCCCATACCAGATATTTTTATCATCTCTTGTGCTTTGAAGGTGGTTTCATTTCTCATACACTTTCTTCAGTTGATGTGACCTAGTGGAAATAGCATGAGCTTTGTAGTCAGATATATAGGCCTGGTTTGAATCCTAGGCTTGCCTCTTAAATAGTTGCCTAAATTATGTAACTTCTCTGGTACTTGCTTCCAAATCTTTAAACTGAAGTAATGGTAAATTATAGGGTGATTGTAAGAAATCAAAGACTGTGTATGTTAAAGTGCCCATTAGAGAGTTTACTCACAAATATTCCCTTCTTATTGTTCTTCTTTTTTTTTCTTCTAAATGGTGTGTTTTTCCTAATTAATATCAAAAGAATTGATGTAAAATGTAGATATAAGCTGGGTGTGGTGGTGCATGCCTGTAATCCCAGTACTTGGGAGGTTGAGACAGGAGGATTGCATGTTCGAAGCCAGCTATAGCAACTTAGACTGTCAGCAACTTAGCAAGACCCTGTTTCCAAATAAAAAATAAAATAGGGCTGGGGTATAGATTAGAGGTAGAATGCCCCTGGGTTCAATCCCCAGCACCACAATAGAAGAGAATAGAGTAGAATAAAATAAAATATAGATATATATCATTTAAAAACTACTCTATCTGCCAGGTGTGGTGATGCACACCAGTACTTGGGAGGCTGAGATAGGAGCATCACAAGTTTGAAGCCAGTGCATGATAACTTAGCTAGACTTTTTTTTCTTTTCTTTTTTTTGGGGGGGTACTGGAGATTGAACCCAGAGGCATTCTACCTCTGAGCTACACCACCAACCCTTTTTATTTATTTTTTGTTTTGAAACAGGGTCTCAGTTGCTGAGGCGTCCTTGAACCTGCAATCCTCCTGTCTCAGCCTCCTAAGTACTGAGATTACAGGTGTGTGCCACCATGCCCAACTGAGACCTTGTTTCAAAATAAAAAACAAAAAGAACCAGGGGTGTAGTTCAGTGGTAGAATACCCCTGGGATCAATCTGTAGTACCACAAAAAATAAATACATACATACATAATTGCAAGTAGTTGAATACCTGGCAAATTCATGAACTTGAACCTGGAAATGTATTTATTTACCCAGTTCCTTTCTGGAATTTCCCATTATCATAAGTAGTTCAGTTTAATGTCTTAATGTTTTATGCAATATACTTTAAATACTACAGAACTGCAATCTGCTGAGTCAGTTAATCTGTATGTTTCATAGACTCTTGATACTTGAGGAGAAACAGCTCTTTAAAAAGCTTGTACCATTTTGCTTTTATCAGCAAGATATGAGGGTGCCCTTTCCCCACTCTTACCTTGTGGCTTTCTCCTAGTTGTCAGTTGAAAAGAATGTCTTGTTTTAACTTGCATTCTTTGCTTACCTAGTGAACATAAATGTTCTTCATATTATCAGCCCTCTAAATCTTTTGTGAATTGTCATGTTTTTATAGTGCTTTTTGATCTGTCTTGCTTAGAAGCTGAAAACTCATTTGCTGTTTTCCCATTTATTAATTAAATCAATGGGAATGGAAACTTTTATATCATGGGTGTTGAAGTTGAAACCATAAAGACCAGATGTATTCTTGGCTCATATTGCTCAAATTTTAATCCTAGTTTTGTGGCCTAGGCCAAGCTCTGTATCTGTGAGCCTTAGTTTTTTCATCTGCACAATGAGAATATAATAGTACTTACTTACGATTATTTCAAGAATTAAACACGATTGTGATCATAAAGCTAATGGGGCACTTAGTAGGCATGCATTGAAGGTTAGCTCTGAGTGACGAGATTAGTTAATGGCTGTGGGGTAGAATTCTTGATTCAGGGCCCTTTGTTTTGTGGCATTCCTAACCTTTCTACTGGAAACTTCATCAGTGCTTAATAGAAAGAAATTATTTTAAATAGTGTGTATCAGTTTTATTTGAAGACAAAGTATGTGTTCCCAGCTAATTGTAATTATTCTAAAATGAATACATCTATTTAGTTACTTTTGATTTCTAATTATGTGATAATAGTTTAAGAATAATGCAGGATATAATATACCATATTCAAGAGGGACTCCTATTGTAAATTTATATTAGTTTCTAGTAAAGATAAGTACCTGTGACTCACGTGACATTGCTTGAGTTTATAGTCTCCCCGCCCCCCTTTTCCTCTCCTTGTATCTTGATTTTTTTGAGGGAGTTAAAGCTTGTACTTTACAAGTAGTGTCTGACCAAAAGGCAGATTTCAACTGTTAGGTAATTTTTGGCTAAATACTAAAGTAAGTGATTAGTTGGGAGGGGCAGTAAAATTTAATTTGTATTCCGTATGTTTTTAGTAGATTGCATAGTATATTCGGTACTTGGTTAACCATCTTTAATGATACTTTTACTTTTTGTGTTATAGGACAACAAAGTGTCTAAAAGAGTAGTTTGACACTTGTTTTACATCAGTTTTTATTATATTTTTTATTAATAAAATTCTATTTTGTAATATTCTGAGCATCTTTTCAGGTAATGGATTATGCTATTTAAAATTTTTTCTTTTCATTTTTTGAGATTTTTTTGGGTGGTATTTCCTATTTGCATTTTAGAAATTAAGAAGCAACCATGATTCCTGTAGATCTACTCTTTTGTTTTCTGTCATGCAGATTTTCCCTGAAGCCCTTTGAGAAATCTGTACTATGGCCTGACATCTTCCCTGTTGTGTATAAAGTTTAACCCTTCACAGCCCTTATGTTAATGTCTAGTTAATGTTGACCAAAATATTCTTGCAGCCATCTTTTAATGTTTTCTCTTGGGGCCTAAACAATCTGGATTTTGTTTATTTTTATATCCTGTTTTTTTCTTTTCTTTTTTTTTTATTCTTTATTTGAAACAGGGTCTCACTAAGTTGCAGAGGGCCCTCACTAAGTTGCTGAGGCTGGCCGCGAACCTGCGATCCTCCTGTCTCAGTCTCCCAAGGACTGGGAGTACAAGTGTGCGCCACCATGCCAGGCTATATCCTGTTTTTTTATGTATTTAAAAATATTTGTTGCTTTTTTTGTGGCATTTAGCTGATAAAAGAGGAGAATTTCTACTATTTGGTCTTTTACATACTGTTATTAACATATTCCATTATTTTAGGTTAACATGCAATTTTTTTTTTTTTTTTTTTGCGGTACCGGGGATTGAATCCAGGGGTGTTCTACCTCTGAGCTACACCCCCGGCCCTATTTTTTATACTTTATTTTGAAACTGGGTCTCACGAAGTTGCAGAAGGCCTCACCAAGTAGCTGAGGCTGGCTGCCAACCCGGATCCTCCAATCTCCGCCTCCCAAGTACTGGGATTACAAGTGTGCGCCACCACGCCAGGCTGTTAACATGCAATTTTAAAACATTGTTATTTATTTCTAATGGTTGTCACTTAATATGAAGTTCCTCTTGGTTTAACACTGTCTAGCACATATTTTCCCATCTACTTATTTACCCCTTTTATATTAAGTCCTTATTTTTTCCCCTTAAGCTCTGTCTGCTCATTCTCCCCCAGCACACCATTGATATTTCCAAAGTTACAAAAAGTAGTAATAACCTCACTGACCCAAAACGGTCAAAGAATATGGACTTTATGCCTGGAGTACCCCTTAAGAGTATTTGATTATTTTTTAAATATTGAACTGTGAAAGAATTCCAGTTTTTGTCTGCCACTAAAAACTCCTTAAGTTTCTGAATTTATTTAGTGGAATGACAGTGTTATTGTTACTTTACTCATAATATGTACTCTTACTAAAATTTTATGTATTTATTTATTCTGTTACTGGGGATTGAATTCAGATGTGTTCTGTCCTTGGGCTACATCCCTAGCCTTTCTTAAATTTTCATTTTTTATTTTGATGGTCTTGCTGAGTTGCCTAGGCTGGTGTGGAACTTGTGATCCTCTTGCCTCAGTGGTACAGGCATGCACCACTGCACTGGGCTTAAAGATTTTTTTTAAAGCATATATACAGATTTTTGCTTATTAGAAATTTCCAGCCGGGAGCTGAGCGTGGTGGCACACTCTTGTAATCCCAGTACTTGGGAGGCTGAGACAGGAGGATCTCAGGTTCAAAGCCAGTCTCTGTAATTTAGCGAGGCTCTCAGCAACCGAGTGAGACCCTGTTTCCAAATAAGAAATAAAATCGGGCTGGGGGTGTAGCTTGGAGGTAGAATGCCTCTGAGTTCAATCCCCAGTACCAAAAAAGACAAAAGAAAAAAAAAAAGAAAAAAGAAAGAAATTTC
>PVJS01010199.1:0-48599 GCA_004027185.1 Glis glis | reverse complement strand
TTTTTTTTTGCGGTACCAGGGATTGAACCCAGGGGTGTTCTACGTCCGCGCTACACCCCCGGCCCTATTTTTTATACTTTATTTTGAAACCGGGTCTCACGAGGTTGCGGAGGGCCTCAGTAAGTAGCTGAGGCTGGCCGCGAACCCGGATCCTCCGGTCTCCGCCTCCCGAGTAGTGGGATTACAAGCATGCGCCACCATGCCCGGCTGAACCCAGGGGAATTCTACCTCCAAGCTAGACCCCCATCCCTTTTTACTTTTTATTTTGAAACAGAGTCTTGCTGAGTTACCGAGGTTGGCCTTGAATCTGTGGTCCTCCCATCTCAGCCTCCCAAGTACTGGGATTACAGGCGTGCGCCACAATGCCCAGCTGTATTCTTTTATTTCTGCTATACCACCCATTGCATAATGAAAGATTCTCAATAGAGAAGACACTTGTCAGAAAACAGTAATTTATTGCAAGTATATAAACACAAGGCATCCTGAAAACACCTTCTTTCCATTTTGAAGTGGTATGGAGACTTTTGGTGTTAGTTGCTTTGCTTTGGAGAGAAAAGATAACATCATTGAAAGCTATACATTATACTTAAATCTATATCATCTATCTATCTATCATCATCATCTATATGTCAAGTACCTATTATTCTATGGCAGACATGGTGCTAAGTCCAAGGGGGTAAAAGCCTTTATTTTCTTACAGCTTAAAAACAGACTGCAAATAGAAAAACAAGTAAGTACAAGCTGTTGTAAATGATTTGACAGAAATGAGTAGATGCTGACTAGGGAATAATGGAAAGAATTAGATAGAATAGTGTTTAGATTGAAGGGTTTTCTAAGGTACTGAAATTTAAAAAGCTGATCTCCAGGCCATGGAAAGACACCAGCTATACGAAGCAAGGATATTCTAGAAAGAAAGAACAGCAAACAGAGAGGTCCTGAGGAAGGAAGGAGCTGACAGGGATGTCCCCATAGACTGGGGCACACTGCAGCAAGCCAGGAGCAGGAGGAGGGAGCCGTAAGCAGCCTGGAAGAGCAGGGCCTGGCGCCACGGCACGGATGCTTTATGTCTCAGTGTGTGTGTGTGTGTGTGTGTGTGTGTGTGTGTATGTGTGTGTATTTATTTTGTGATGCTAGGGATTGAACCTAGGGGCATTCTATCTCTGAGCTACACCTCCAGCCTTATTTTATTTTTATTTTTGAAACAGGGTTTCCCTAGGTTGATGAGAGTCTCACTACTTGCTGAGGCTGTCCTCGAACCTGCTATCCTCCTGTCTCAGCCTCCCAAGTACTGGGATTACAGACGTGTGCCACCACGCCTGGCTCTCAGTTTGTTTTATAAAGATGATGCTGGCAGTATGGGAATCAGATCGGCTGCTATTATGGTAATCCAGATACTACCAGGCTATTTTGTGGTCCGAATTGGGAAGAAGGGAATGGATATGAGACATAGGCATTGAATGGTTTACATTCCTAATCATTGTCTCATTTTACATACACAAAATCAGATTTGGATA
Source organism: Glis glis (assembly GCA_004027185.1). Taxonomy (NCBI): domain Eukaryota; kingdom Metazoa; phylum Chordata; class Mammalia; order Rodentia; family Gliridae; genus Glis; species Glis glis. Next base: position 47,085 of record PVJS01010199.1, on the reverse strand, counting down.
GCCAATAATTTGCCCAGTGTTTCACACCTCATGAAATCAGCGATAGGAGGCAACCCACTTTCAAAAGTCTGCTTCTTCTTGCTGTCCTAGGCTACTTCTTTGAGTTGACCAATTCCGTTTACTACATGAGTATCTATACCAAATTCTATGTATTCTTTTTTTTTTCTTTTTGCAGTACTGGGGATTGAACCCAGAGGCATTCTACCTCCGGGGTACACCCCCAGCCCTATATTTTTTTATTCTTTATTTTGAAGCAGGGTCTGACTAAGTTACAGAGGGCCTCACTAAGTAGCTGAGGCTGGCCGTGAACCCCACTCCTCTGGTCTCAGCCTCCCAAGCACTGGGAATACGAGCATGCGACACCATGCCCGTCTTATGTATTCTTTTTCTATCATAGCCTTTTTTATACTGGAAGAAGTCTCAGAGGTTGTCTTGATCACTTCGCTCCCGGCATGGGGATTCCTTTTGTGACACGTTGGACAGGAGGGTGACAGCGTGTAAGTTTATTTTGCCACATGGTTTTTAGCAGGTTTCCTCCACAATTCTTTTGGTTTCTTTTTCATTTTTATCATTCAGTAGTGTTCTTCAGTTATTTTTACAAAGTCATTTTGAGTTTTAATGTCTTCTATTATTGTTTAAAAAATTAAATATGTGGGTGCTTGTACTACTTGAATTCACAAGTATCATGTACATACTCTCACTCCACTCATGTGCAGAAATTTCCTTTTTTCCACAAAGGATTTTATCATTTTTCATTTGTTCATTAATGTACCTAAGCACTCAGAATAATATATTTCATATTAAAAGCTGAATAAAAGCCGGGTACAGTGATTCACACCTGTAATCCCAGTACGTGGGAGGGAGGCTGAGATAGGAGGTTCGCAAGTTTGAGGCTAGTCTCAGCAATTTAGTGAGTCCCTATTTCAAAATAAAAAAGGACTGGGGATGTAGCTTGGTGGTAGAACTCCCTGGGGTTCAATCCCCAGTGGCACATGTGCTCATGCGCACATACAAAGCTCAATAAATATTTGTTGATGAAATAAATTAACATCTTAAGATTTGTATGGATTCATAAGCCTCATGTTACATCAGTTTTGTTTAATGTACTGATAAGTTTGATATAAGAACATAGGTTAAATATGGCAAGAAACAGTTCAGATCGTCGGCCTTTTACTTTGGTATTCCCCATTTACAGCTCCGTTCCCTCCCACTGACATCCTGATAATTCACTGTAAATTAGCTTCAGAATCCCCATTCTGTGTTGTATACCCATGGTTTCTTGGACTTACTCTGCATTCTGATCTGCTGCCTTTGTTAGTTGTATGTAGTTAGTTTCATGGACACTCTTCTGCACCCAGACTCTCTCCCAAGAGTTCCCTGAAGCTAGGTACATTGGGGTTTTTGTTGTTGTTGTTGTTGTTGTTGTTTTGATACTTAGGATTGAACTCAGGGGCATTCTATCTTCAGACTATACCCCCAGCCCTTTTAATTTTTCATTTTGAAACAGCGTCTTGCAAAGTTGCTGAGGATCTAAGTTGCTGGGGCTTCCCAAGTACTGGGGTTACAGGCACGCGCCACCATGCCCAGCGGTACATTGGTCTTTAGCCTCAGATTAGCTCTTGCATCATCATTGCCTCTGCTACGCCCCTTCTGATCTTACCTCCTTTCTGAACCTTTTTTATAATAAAACCCAAGTAGATAGTATTTCTTATTCTCCCACCTCCACTCCCCATACACATTCCTCTTCCTTCATATATGACATTCCCTTGCTTCCTCTTCTCTTCTGCATACATGGCACCTGGCTCTTATGATAGATGGTTGGTAACTGTGAATCATGGGCTAAAAATGGAATACGGAAGAATTTTAATTATTGGCACGGGTCTTTGATACCCACACACTCAATTTTCTCAGCATCCTTCAAAAAGCTAGAACTGACTTCACCCGTTGGTGACTGATTGAAAACTTTCTATAGATAGACTTCAGCTCATGCATTGCTAGAGGACAGCAAGGATCAAAAACTTACAAAGACTAACATACCATGAAGAAAGGGGTTGACAATGTGTGACTAAATTTGCTACTCTGGGATTAACTGCTGTTTTACACTGATTTTAAGCCTGGGTCACTTCTGTTTTACTAATTTCGTAACTTGGGTACCTAGGGAAGAAAAGCTGTCAACCTACAGAGACATGACTCTTCATGGTACTAATAATTTAGAGAGGGCACACTTGTGGCTAGTAATTCAGAATGTTAGCTGGATGGTTAAGATTTGCAACAGTGTTTGAGTGCATCAGATGAAAATAGAGAGGAGGACAGTCCCCTCCCATCCATGGTGCTAGGGCAGTCCTTGTGCCTCCATTAGCTACAGCTCAGAAGGAATAGTTTGTCTTAAACTTTAGTGTCATTTCTAGAGAAATACAAATCTTTTAAAAGTTTGGCTCACTGGGCGTGGTGGCGCACACTTATAATCCCAGTACTTGGGAGGCTGAGACAAGAGGATCCGGGTTCGCAGCCAGCCTCAGCTACTTAGTGAGGCTCTCCGCAACTTAGTGAGACCCTGTTTCAAAATAAAGAATAAAAAATAGGGCTGGGGGTGTAACTTAGAGGTAGAATGCCCCTGGGTTCAATCCCCAGTACCGCAAAAATAAATAAATAAATAAATAAATAAATAAATAAATAAATAAATATTAAAAGTTTGGCTCCGGCCGGGCGTGGTGGCGCACGCTTGTAATCCCAGTACTTTGGGAGGCAGAGACCGGAGGATCCGGGTTCACAGCCAGCCTCAGCTCTCTCTCTTTCTCTCCCTGTCTCTCTCTCTCTCTCTCTCTCTCTCTCTCCTTAGTGAGGCCCTCTGCAACTTCGTGAGACCCGGTTTCAAAATAAAGTATAAAAAATAGGGCCAGGGGTGTAGCGCGGAGGTAGAACGCCCCTGCGTTCAATCCCCGGTACTGCCAAAAAAAAAAAAAAAAGTTTGGCTCCACTTTGCAGCAAAACTAGAAAACATAAGGGGGCTGAGACAACCATGCAGGTCTACTTACTCAAAGTCCGATTCCCTGAAAAGACTTTAACTCCAGTGTTGGCTGCCATGTCCGAGTGGTGGGATTTCTTCCTCTTGTTGAGCCTTGTGACTGGCTGGATCTCCTGGGACAGTTGCAGAGGAAGTCGGTGCTGGCGGTGGCTGGGAAGGCTGGGTGTAACCACGAGCTGTATTATTAGGATGTTCAGATATAAACAGTAGCAGGAACACTGCCAGAAACAAAAGACATTTTCCTCCCCACTGAAAACATGTCCCACTCTATTTTCAGACTGTTGGGAACATCTCGTGGGTGTGGTATAGGTCATTACAAGAGGTCTTTAGGCCTCTTGGGAGGAATGAAAATGCTATCCAGATAGGTCTGGCATTACTTCTGAGGTTAACGCTCATCATCCCATATTCCGTATACGCTAGAACTCACCAGAACTTCGGATGTTAAGTACCTGTGGCGCCCAGGTACTTATTGTTAGGGCAATACTATGGGCAACGGAAAACCAGAGACCATGTTGGCTTTTTAGGTAAAGAATCCTAGCTGTGATCAGGGCCAGCAAGAGTGTTTTGTTGACTTCTCTCTCCAAGCGATGTAGATATTTAATGTTTAAAATCTGATTTCCACATTTCCAACTACTTGCTAAATAAAATTGCTGGGCATTCGGAGCTCTTCCCCTCCCTGCCCGTTCAGTCAGTTGCTAATCCTGTGTGTTGCTCTTAGCTCAGTGATTCTATAAGGGCAAAATCTGGATGGGGGACTCATAATCATATCAGCTTCATCTTTTCCTTAAAACTCAAATTATTAGCAGTGCCAACACTGATGTTTCTTCCTTTTCTGTCTCCTGATTCTGCTCACAATCAGAATCTTTTGGCAAGCCTAATCACACTCAAAACTGGCTAGGAAGAGTGTTCATAGTACAAGGACCAGCCTATCTGTTAGTGTGGAAACCTCAGTCTTAGAGATCACATTTTAGAAAAGAGCCTAACACGAGAACAAGCATTCCTGGAGTCAAAAATATCTGGAAACTTGATTTCCTGCAGGATAAGTTTCAGATGTGCTATGATATGTGTGATCAGGGCCTGGGCACACTTGAAAAGCATTTCAAATGAAGTCACACAGTGTGGCCTTTAAGTTTCCTTGGTTGTGTGAGTGTGAAAGAAACTGCAGAGTTGTTGATAAACAGAACCGAGACCAGGGCAAATTTATCTGCCACACCAGTGTCTCCTCCGAAATAGGGCAGAAGGAGGAGATGTTCTGTAATCCAGTTTACATCTCAAGCAGCTCACTTATACAGTAAGCACAGTCTTCCTCACACATGAATATGATATGCTTGGTGCAGGATGTGGTGGAAAATGCTGATGCCTGTTTTGACATTCTTTCCGCGCTCGGTGCAATATGGAGTTTGTCCTCTGGTTAATGGCATTGACCATGATTGGTAGCATCTGGCTCAGATTACTGGCTCTGACTCTGGCGTTGTGGGCTGCCTGACTAGTTTTCTATAAACAAGCTTGCATATTTTTAACTGCTGCACACTCATTTTTAAATTGTGATAAAATATACGTACCATAAAATTTACCATTTCGACCACTTTTAGGTATATGATTCAGTAGCAGTAAGTGCATTTATATTGTGTAACCATCACCACCAGACATGTTCACAACTTTGTCATCTTCCCAAACTAAAACCCCACCTGTAGAAAATAACTCCCCGTTCCTCCCTCCCTCCCCCTAGTCCTAGCAACCACCATTCTAGTTTCTCTGATTCTGACTGCTCTAGGTACCTTATATAAACAGAATCGTTTGCTATTTGTCCTTGTGTGACAGTCTTACTTCACTTATTACAATGTCTTTCAGGTTCATCCTTTTTGAGGATATATAATAACTTTTGTGTGTGTGTGTGTGGTGCTGTAGATTGAACCCAGGAGCATTCTACCTCTGAGCTGCACCCCCAGGCCGATTTTTATTATTTACTTAGAAACAGGGTCTCACTAAGTTGCTGACAGCCTCACTGAGTTGCTGAGGCTGGCTTCGAACCTGCAATCCTCCTGTCTCAGCCTCCCAAGTATTGGGATTACAGGCATGTGCCACCACACCTGGCTCATGGATAAATAATACTCTGTTTTAAGTATATATATCACATTTTGTTTATCCATACATCTGTCAATGTGCATTTGGGCTGTTTTAATTGGCTAATTGGACTAATGATGCTATGAATTATGATGCTATGAGAATTGGTTTACAAATATCTGTATGAATCCCTGCTTTCATGTTTGGGGTATATTCCCAGAGTGAAATTGCTGAATCACAAGGTGATTGTATATTTAATTGTTTAGAGGAACTGCCACACTTTCCACTCAAGAACAAATGAAACTAGACCCAGCCTCTCTCAAGCTTCCTCTGCCTAGTTTAACCTCTTACTAGACAGATTAACATCTCACCCTCATAGTCCGAGTGCATCGTCATCGCCCTCCGTTTCCTGTTCACTGTGGACCCTCGGTCCTTCTTTCTCTTGCGCTCTGGTGGCTTCTGCATTTGGACTAGCTCTCCTGGTACATCATCTTCTGTGTTCCAAGTCCAGGTACGCCTGCCTCTAGACTAGACTAGTCCATGCTCCTCCTTACTGGTCTTTGTGTTCCAGATGGTTCCTTACTTCCCAGCATCCCATTTTTATCTCTATAATTCTAGAGTTATTTTCTGAATATAATACTGATTCTTTCACTCTCTTCCTTATATGATTGGTGGCTACCACCCTTGTTAGAGAATAAAGCATAGCTTCATTGTAGCTGTATCTCCTATTCTGTTTTTCCTTGGTTTACACTTCCAGACACCATTGGGCTTTGTGTGTGTGTGGGGGGTAAACTGGGAATTGAACCCCCAGGGGCATTCTGCCTCTGAGCTACATCCCCAGCCCTATTTTATTTTATTATTTTGAAACAGGGTCTCACTAAGTTGCGGAGGGCCTCACTAAGTTACTGGGCTGGCTGCGAACCTGCGATCTTCCTGTCTCAGCCTCCTAAGCACTAGGATTACAGGCGTGCACCACCACGCCCGGCTTCCCCTTAGCTTTTTGATAGAGTCTGTGACACAGGAGGCTATGAATGTAGTCCACCTGGAGTGTCCTGTTTTGCTCATGCTTTTTTCACATGGCTAGAATTTTCGGCCATATCGTCCACTTCTAAGGCCTGCCTCATGCTTCCACTTTTGTTGAGCTTTTCTCAAATCCCTGAAATTATTGTTTTTAAGCCAGGGGCTTTCTTCCCTCTGTAGATTTCAGTTAGTTGGGTACTTGGGATCTTTCACAGTCAAGCCAGTATGTACCAACCTACAGGCTGTGGTTTGTAGAGGTATCTCACTGAGTCTGCTGACCCACAGACCCCTGGGTTTATTTGTACACACCTCTGTCATCGTGGGAGGTGGAGACCATGTAACCCATGGCATTTTAAACTCAAAAGGGTTCCTCAAACGTATAAACTTTGGCACCTGTTGTGCAGATGGTAATAAGGTCATGTTTTATTCATCTCACCTATTGCCGTGCAGTTTCATGTCTGCGGTGGGTTCTCCATCGGGCGGGCTGGCTGGCTGCAGCTGAGAGCAAGACAGCTTAAGGAAGCCTTCTTGTGCTAGGTTTCCCAGTCTTTTTCTGGCGCAGAAGTCCCGAGTTACCTGGGAGTTTACTGTTTTTCAATATAGGTTTTACTTTTTTTTTTTTTTTGCGGTACCGGGGATTGAACGCAGGGGCGTTCTACCCCCACGCTACACCCCCCGCCTTATTTTTTTATACTTTATTTTGAAACCGGGTCTCACGAAGTTGCGGAGGGCCTCACTAGGTAGAGAGACGGGGGAGGGGGGAGAGCTGAGGCTGGCCGCGAACCCGGATCCTCCGGTCTCTGCCTCCCAAAGTACTGGGATTACAAGCATGCGCCACCATGCCCGGCAGGTTTTACTTTTAAGTGCTTGTAATCGAAGCCTCTTCAGAAGAGGGAATGGGCTGAAAGTGTGCATCATCTTGGCTTTGCTTTCTTAGAGACAGGGGGCCTTCTCTGCACTCATTGTTAATTAACTGTTGGTGATTAGAAACACAGGCTCTAGTCATAGTCATAATCATAGTCAAAGTCAAAAACATTTGTTTTTGTTTTGTACTGGGGATTGAACCCAGGGGCATTTTACCTCTGAGCTACAGTCCCAACCCTTTTCCCTTTTTTATATTTCGTTTTGAAGCAAAGTCTCTCTGGGTTACTGAGAGTCTTGCCAGGTGAACACCAGCCTTGTCTCAGCCTCCCGAGTACTTAGGATTACAGGCGTACACCACCACACCTGGCTTCAAAAACATTTCTTTGACATATAGCATTTTAATGTTCAAAAATTGATGTTCTTAGTTCCATATTTGGGTTAAGTTTCATTTTAATATATTTTATTGTCTAGATATTTTCACCTAAATTAAACAATGACATTGTTTTCCAGTAAATTGTTCCTAGAGATACTATTACAAAGATACACTTTGCCAGACTTACTCAGTATTAACATTACAAATTGTTTAAACAATTATCGTTGAATCCGGAGGCAAAGTAAAGAACAAGGAGAGATGCTGGTAGGGGTCGGTAGTGAGCAGTGAGCGGAGATGTGAGAAATCCGGGTCCTCACTGAGTGTGTAAACGCCATATAACTATTATTACTGTGGTCAAATTCTTCACCTTCTTTGTTCTCATCATTTTTAATGGGTCTTGTTAAGGGAGGCAGTTGTAATCCTAAAGACTCTTGCTTTTAATTTTCTTCAGGATCACTGGGGATAATGAATTCAAAGATTATTCACTAGGCCTCCACCATGAACCTCATAGCTAGCACTCAGTGGGGAGACCCATGGAATGAAAAATGGGATTCTGTTCTCAAGAAGCTGACAGTCTTTTGAGAAAATAAAGCTACAAATATAGTTCACATACAAGGGCGCTCTTCTCAAACCTTCAACCCTCACTGAGTCTCTAAAATGGCAACATGAAGGTCTGGGGTTTAGACCAGTGGTATAACACTGGCCTAGCCTGTGTGAAGCCCTGGGTTCCATCCCCAGCACTGTTTTTTGTTTTTTTCTTCATTTAATGATAACCTGCTTTCTCACAGGGCTTTAAGAAGGTCAAATCTGTGTGACAGTACTTTATAAACTTTAAAGGACCATGAATCTGTAAATATAATGAGGTAGTTGGCAGTCTTAATTCTGCTCTCACCTGCCTGCCAGAAACCACACAATAGCCAAATTCAGTTACAACTTGTATTTTTTAATCTTTTTTGACTTCTCTGCAACAGTTGGCACAATGGACATACCTTCCCCTTTAAGCCCTCGGCTTCCTTAGCTTCAGGAAAATGCTAATTTCCCAGAGCTCTCCGGCTTCAGATGGGTGTGTAAATTTCATGTGTGTGTGTGTGTTTGTGTGTGTGAATTTTCTGACCCTGTGTCTCTGTATGTAACATTTGCTGTCTGACCAGAGATGTATGCAGCACTAGAACTTTTGTATTCCATGATATTCTCCTCCCCATCTGCATTAGTTACAGCACACGTTGTACAAGTCAATATACATTTCTTTTCTTCCAGCGCAAGATAATGTAGCAAGCTTGTCGATGTCACATTTTCCAGTCTTTTTCATGTAAACTCAGTTCTTGGAGGATGAGTTCATTTACTACTTCTTTTAAGGCTTTGCACAGTGTTTGATACATGAAGGTATTTACCATATCTTTCTTTTTTTGAAAGAAGGAAGGAAGCATCTTCATAGTATCTTCCTTTCCTAGAAAGTAATCAATAGATTAAAATTTTTTTTCTATTTTAAATGAAAATCACACTTGGGGAATAGATGGTCACATCTACTACGATGACTACAAAAAAAATGACAGATAAAAACAAAAGCAAATGTTGGCAGGGATGTGAAGAAATTGCCAAAGAGTATAGCCTCTTTGGAAAACAGCCCAGGAGTTTCTCAAAATGTTGAAGTTATGGAATGCGTCGCCCAGCACTTCCACTCCTTGATATTGTACCCAAGAGAAATGAAAGCATATGTACCCACAGATTGTATACAAGTCATAGCATCAGTAATCACAATGGCCAGAAAGTAAAAGCAGCATTCAGCTGCTTAAAATCAACTAGTGAAGAGTCATATGAAATCTGAGCCCGGTGTGGCACACGCCTGGAATCCCAGTGCTGGGGAGGCTGAGACAGGAGGATCTCAAGTTGAAGGCCAACCTGGGTAACTGTTTGATATTTGATAAAATACCCATGAGTGGGATGTTGTATTGTATGTAAGTATATGTTTGGTGTTAAAAGGAAGTGCTAGGCCGTTCTTCAAAGTGGCTGTACTCTTTTGCATTCTCCCAGAAGTATTTCCATTTTCCAGTTGTTCCATGTGTTTAGCACTTAGTTTTTTTTTTAGTCTTTATCTATTCTAATGAACATGTACTTACCTGTATCTTTTTATGACTTTAATTTTCATTTTCCTGTTAAGTAACAATTTTAGTTATCTTTTCCTGTTTTTATTTGCCATTCTTATATCTTTTTCTTTGAAATGTTCAAGTCCTTCGCCCATTTGAAATTTTTTTTGCAATGTAAGAAGGTCTTTTAATTTTTTTTTATGTTCTGGCTAGAGTCCTTTAGCAGATGGATGTTTCATAAATATTTTCTCCCTGTCTGAAGTTTGCGTTTTCATTTACCTAACAGTGATTTTTGAGGAGCAAGTTCTTAATGATGTTGATAGAGTTGAATTTATCCATTTTTTCATGCTATTTTATGTGGACTGTCTAATAAATTTTTGCCTAACCCAAAATAATGTTCCCTTATGTTTTCTTTGGAAGTTTTATATTGTTTAGCCCTAATGTTTTTGTACATAATCAATTTTGAGTTCATTTTTATGGGTGGTATAAGGTTTGTGATTTGAGAGAGTTCTATGTGTCTGTTTGTTTGCACATATAGATCCAGTTGTTGGGCAACACTTGTGCATAAGACTTCTCTTTCCCCTGTTCAAATACCTGGGCATCTTTATCAAAATCAATGAGACAAGCCGGGCGTGGTGGCGCACGCTTGTAATCCCAGTACTTGGGAGGATCCAGGTTCGCGGCCAGCCTCAGCTACTTAGTGAGGCCTCCACAACTTTGTGAGACCTGGTTTCAAAATAAAGTATAAAAAATAGGGCCGGGGGTGTAGCTCAGAGGTAGATGCCCCTGGGTTCAATCCCTAGTACCGCAAAAAAAAAAAAAAAAAAAAAATCAATGAGACATTTCTGTGGGAGTCTATTTGTGGATTCTCGGTTCTTTTCCGTTGACCTATATGTCTATCTTTACACCAGTACCATACTGGTTTGATTAATATAGCTTTTATCTTTTTGAAATCTTGTATTGATTTGTGGAATAATTAACAACTCTATGAGTTTTCTGACTTATAAGCATTGTTTCTCTCTGTATTAATTTAAGCCTGCATTAATTTCTCTTAGCCAGTGTTTTGTAGTTTTCAGAGTACATGTCTTGCTCATGTTTTCTTAAAATTACCATTAATTATTTAATATTTCATGATGCTGTTGTAAAGCTTTTATTTTCAATTTTTTTGACTTGTTTTTCTATTTTGTATCTCATTGATTTATTTCCTTCATTTCTCTTTATCCTGCTTGTTTGGGTTAATTTTCTCTTTTTCTAGTTTCCTAAGATGAAAGCTTAGATTACTGATTAGAGACTTTTCTAATAAGGCACTAAATGTTACAAATTTTGTTCTAAGCACTGCTTTAGTTGTTCCCACAAATTGCTATGTGTAGCATTAAATTTATATTCAATTCAAAATATTTTCTTTTTTCCGGTACTTGGGATTGAACCCCAGGGGCATTCTACCTCCAAGCTACATCCCCAGCCCTATTTTTTATTCTTTATTTTGAAATAGGGTCTCACTAAGTTGTGGAGGACCTCACTATGTAGCTGAGGCTGGCCACGAACCTGGATCCTCCTGTCTCAGCCTCCCAAGTACTGGGATTACAAGCATGCACCACCAGGCCCAGCTCAATTCAAAATATTTTCAATTTTTCCTTATTATGTCTTCTGTGATCCATGGGTTATTTAGAGAAGTTTCTTTTTAAAAGTTTTTAAATATTTGGGGTTTTCCCAGGTACTTTTTATTTTTGTTTTCTGATTTGATGCTGTTGTCCTCAGAGAATATACTTTTTTAATGATTTTCTCTTTAATTTGAGAATTTATAGTTTTATTTATCTTGAGATTTACTTTATGCCACAGAATTATGAATACTCCAGATGTACTTGAAAATAATGTGCATTCTGTTCCACTTTGGGTGGAGTGTTTTGTATGTGTGAATTAAGTCAAATTATTTGATGTCTGATTTTTTTCTACATCCTTGCCAGTATTGTGTCTACTTGTTTTATCAATTATTGAGAGAGGAGTGTTGAAATCTTCAATGGTAATTTTAAAAGTTTTATTATCTCAAAGTTAATGAAAGTTGAGGGTTATAATGTTAAGGTGATTGGGAATTGCAAAGGCTGTTTTTTAAAACTACTTAATTTGGGGGAAGGGGATATATTTGCTCTTTAGAATCACACAGTTTAGCCGAGCGTGGTGGCGCATGCTTGTAATCCCAGTACTTTTGAGACTGAGACTTAAGGATCCAGGTTCGCAGCCAGCCTCAGCTACTTAGTGAGGCCCTCCACAACTTAGTGAGACCCTGTTTCAAAACAAAGAATAAAAAATAGGGCCGGGGGTGTAGTGCGGTGGTAGAACGCCCCTGGGTTCAATCCCCGGTACCACAAAAAAAAAAAAACAAAGAATAAAAAATAGGGCCGGGGGTGTAGCCCGGAGGTAGAATGCCCCTGGGTTCAATTCCTGGTACTGCCATAAAAAAAAAAAAAAAAGAATCGTACAGCTCTGCATTCCCATGCCATTTCTGCTATTTATTACCCTAGCAACCCCTCTGAGCTCATTATTATTTTATTTTTGTGGTCCTGGGAATTGAGCCTTGTACCTCCGAGTTACACTCTCAGCTTTTTATTTTTTGTTTAGAAACAGGGTGTCTCTAGGTTGCTGAGCGACTCGCTATATTGCTGAGGCTGTACTTGAACCTGCGATCCTCCTGTCTCAGCCTCCTATGTACTATGATTGCAAGCGTGTACTACCACGCCCAACTTCGTTTTTTCTTTGGATGAATAAAGAGAACACAAACTCCCTGTAGCTGTTGTGATGATTCCACAGATGATACCTGTAGGATTCAGAACATGATACCTGGTGTATAGTAATTCTTACATTGGAATTATTTTGTATTTTAAAGATCTTTGTAATTTTTCGACTTGTAAAAATAGGACATGAAATACATTTTTAATATTTGGTCATTTTTCTGTTAACTTTTTTATGTTGTCATTTCACCCTTGACCTCCACCGTGGCCTTCCTTTATGTATATCTTGTCCTGTTGCTTTTGTTTGCCACTTTTTTTTTTTTTTTTTTTTTTGGCGGTACCGGGGATTGAACGCAGGGGCGTTCTACCTCCGCACTACGCCCCCAGTCCTATTTTTTATACTTTATTTTGAAACCAGGTCTCACGAAGTTGCGGAGGGCCTCACTAGGTAGAGAGAGAGACTAGGGAGAGACAGAGAGAGAACGCTCGCGCGCGCGCACGCATATGCACGAGCTGAGGCTGGCCTCGAACCCGGATCCACCGGTCTCCGCCTCCCAAAGTACTGGGATTACAAGCGTGTGCCACCATGCCCGGCCTGTTTGCCACTTTTATTGTCATCTTTGCAGAGCTTTGAGTGTGGATTACCTTGTTTGTATCGAATTTTTTTGGTTTTTTCCTTGACATAATTCTACCAACCTTGCAATAAAGTATTAAAGAAAAAAGTAGGAGTGTTTGTACAGTAGATAAATTTTCTGCAGCTGTAAAATTTTCCCACATTACTTCACTGTCTGAAACAAATTGTTTTTCTTTTCTAGATAAACCGAGAAAGCTGGTGTACAATAGAGCCATGTCCCGGCGCAGCATCTCTCTTGGCTTCCAAGCAGAGCTCAGGTAAGCTGAGACTTTCCATTTCCTATTTGCTTGAATAACTGTATCGGAAATATCCATTTTTCTGGAGCCAGAGTCCCACTCTTAATAATCATCATTTGATTTGGAGCTCTGTCCTCCTTAGCATGTTTATATAGTAAGAAAGGGATATAGGTGATTTGAGCTTGCAGAGTCTGGTAAAATTATAAATACATATTATTAGGGACTAAACCTGTGGTTCATGATTTTGACTGCACAGTGGAATTTTGTGGGTGAGCAGGCTTTAAAAACATACTGATGTCTGGGTCCCACCCGCAGAGGTTCCTATTCTTCTGTGCTGGGCCAGGACCTGGGCATCAGGATCTTCATTGGCTCCTTTGGTTTTCCTCCTGGGAGCCAAGGTTGAGAACCATTACACTTTGGAATTACCAGGAATCGAGTCTTGCCTTAAGCACCTCTGAGGTATTAGTAACAGCAGATGGAGGTGAAATGCTCTTGACACTTTATTAATGGCACACCACGTGACCTGTGGTTAGTTAGGATTCCCAACTTTTAATCCAGATTCAGCCACTAACTCTCTGTGGCTGGTGTAAGGTTTGCTCCTACTGTCTGTGTACTCCATTGTCTGCCACGTGAACTCGTTACTAACCTGCCTCATTGGAGGTTGTCCTATGCATGACATGGTGGGTACGTGTGTGTCCCTGTGCCAGCACTTACAGCTGCTAAGTGAATACTAGTAATTTGCATTCTGGGTTTGGTCTTTTTAAAGGGATTATTTTTAAACGTCAGCATGACAAAATCTGAGGTCTGAATTCAGAGATCTGAACTGAGATTTTTATTTTAGACAATTTTTTGTGAATCCCAGGTATATACTTTGTCTTGCAAGTTTCTTTCTTTTACTTAATAAACACTTTCTCAGCCAGGCATGGTGGCACACGCTTATAATCTCAGTATATGGGAGGCTGAGACAGGAGGATCACAGGTTCGAGGACAGCCTCGGCAACTTCGTGAGACCTGTTTCCACATAAGAAATAAAATTGGGTTGGGGGTATAACTTGGAGGTAGAATGCCTCTGGGTTCCATCCCCAATACCAAAACTAAATAAGTAAGTAAATAAATGCTTTCTCATTAGAGCCATAGAGTTAGACCAGATAAGATCATACCGTTTAAAAGAGGGTGTGGTGGTGCACAGCTGCAATCCCAGTACTCGGGAAGCTGAGATAGGAGGATTATAGGTTTGAGGCCATCCTTAACAACTTAGTGAGACCCTATTTAAAAACTTTAAAAAGGCTGGGAATGTAGCTTGGAGGTAGAATGCCCTTCGGTTCAATCCCCAGTAATAAAACCAAAAAGCAATATCCTTTAAAATCACTTTGCATACTCTTCAATACCAGATAAATACAAAATAGGATGGTGCTGAGCATGGTTCAAAGCCCAGTGGATGTTGCTGCTGTGTTTTCCTCCCCTTTTCCAACTATAATTTGTAGGCTATACAGTCATGTGTGGCCTGAAGACAAGGATACATTCTGAGGATGTGTCATTAGGTGATTTCACTGTTGTGCAGACGTCAGAGTATACTTACGCAAACCTAGATGGTAGAGCCTGCTACACAGCTAGGCTGTATGGTACGTGCTGTCATATATACTGTCCATCACTGACTGAAACATTGCTATGTGGTGCATGACTTTAAACCCCAATAACTAGATAGCATCTTTAAAAATAAACAATCGGCTAGCTTTTAAAAAGATAAATGGCTCAGATTTATATATGGGTTATAAAACAGAACTTGCCCCTCCTGTCCCCACCTTCAGGGTGTTGTCATCCAGACATTAATCCAGCCATGTTGTGCACACCTGTGATCTTAGTACTTAGGAGGCTGAGGCAGGAGGGTCGCAAGTTTGAGGCCAGCCTCGGCAACTTAGCGAAACCCTGTTTCAAAAAATAAAAATGACTGGGGAGCCAGGCGTGGTGGCGCACGCTTGTAATCCCAGTACTTTGGGAGGTGGAGACCGGAGGATCCGGGTTCGCGGCCAGCCTCAGCTCTCTCTCTCTCTCTCTCTCTCTCTCTCTCTCTCTCTCCCTGTCTCTCTCTCTACCTAGTGAGGCCCTCCGCAACTTCGTGAGACCCGGTTTCAAAATAAAGTATAAAAAAATAGGGCCGGGGGTGTAGCGCGGAGGTAGAACACCCCTGGGTTCAATCTCCGGTACCGCAAAAAAAAAAAAAATGACTGGGGGTGAGCTCAGTGGTAGAGCACCCTGGGTTCAATCCCCAATACCACAAAGAATCACACGTTGAAGATTAATGAAGTCTGAACTTCAGTAGGCACATGTATCACACACCTGCTGTGTGCTAAGGACCGGAGTTCTGGTTGCTACATGTATAATTGATTTCTCTCACTGCAGGGGCGATGCTAGTCATTCCATTTCACTGGTCTAGAAGTGGAGACCTAGCAGGATTAAATTACTATTTGCCTAGGGTCTTTGTTCTAATAAGTAGTGAGACCTAGATTTAAAACAGATCCATTTACCTCTAAAATCAGTTCTCTTCGCTCTTGTTTACATTTGATATGTTGCCCCACGTTACTCATTAGGAAGGGGATCTGTAGAAAGAAAGGAAAGATTGCATTAATTTTGAAAATTCAGTGACACATGTGACACAGGTACAGATTAGCTTTGCCTTGAGGTACCCTCCCCCCATCCACCAGTGGAGGTGGCGGTGCCCTGCGTGTCTTCTCTCCTTTATCCCCCCCCCCATATCATTCCCTCTTTCCTACCCCAACAGTCAGCAGGGTCTCCCACAGTGAACTTTTCTTATCCCGATGCGGTTTGTGGTCCTGCGCTGGCCTGGGTTTATTTGGGGAGGTACTCCTCCCCGCGCTGAGTCTGGATCTTCCTGTGAATTTTCCGTTGGGAGATCTTGAGCCGGTTGTTTCCAGGCTGGAATTGGACGCGGTCTGTTTGACTGCCAGCTGGGCGCGCCCGCCGCAGCGTACTTGCTGTGACAGCCTTTCTTTTCTTGGCCAGCCCCCTTGTTTCCCCCCAACCACAGTGTGGAGTTTTTCATTTTTCCAAGTGGGAAAAGGGGAAGGAATTGGAAGATCACCAACTCCACCTATGTTACTCTATGCTGTATTAGGGGGGAAAATAACTCCAGAGCCGGGCGTGGTGGCACACACTTGTAATCCAGTACTTGGGAAGCTGAGACAGGAGGATTGCAGGTTCAAGGCCAGCCTCAGCAAATAGTGAGACTCTCATTAACCTAGTGAGACCCTGTTTCAAAATAAAAATAAAATTGGACTGGGGGTGTAGCTAAGAGGTAGAATGCCCCTGGGTCAATCCCCAGTGCCACACACACACAAAAAACTCCAGAAAACCCATAATGCCCAGTGTCTTAGAGGCCAGCCTATTCCCACTGAATTAATGCAGCTGAAATAGTCCATCAAGATGAATTTTTTAACTGACTTTTCATATTAGTCCACAGTCCTACCTCGCTTCCTGTGACATTCTTCATATAATTCTGTGATGAAATTGTCTCTTAATATGGTCATTTCTACCACAAGATTCTAAGCCCCCCACAAACACATTTTTTGTTTTGTTTTGTTTTTGCGGTACTGGGGATTGAACCCAGGGGCGTTTTACCTCCAAACTACACCCCTGGCCCTATTTTTTATACTTTTTATTTATTTATTTATTTATTTGCCGTACCGGGGATTGAACCCAGGGGCGTTCTACCTCCGCGCTACACCCCCGGCCCTATTTTTTATACTTTATTTTGAAACAGGGTCTCACAAGTTGTGGAGGGCCTCACTAAGTAGCTGAGGCTGGCTGCGAACCTGGATCCTCCGGTCTCTGCCTCCCAGGTACTGGGATTACAAGCGTGCACCACCATGCCCGGCCTTCAAACACATTTTTAAATATGTCTTTTTATTTGGATACTCCCCAGTACCTAGCCAGATTCCTAACTAACAGAAAGTCATTTTATTGACAATTTGTTACCTATACCAATTCAATGCCTTCTTCTTCAAAGCTTACCTGGCTGATCCAGGGTAAGTAATGTATTAATATGAACTATTAATTATTAATATAGATAAAACTTCTCGTCTGTCTACACACATGCACACACACACACACACACACACACACACAATCATTGTTCAAGCGTAGAATCTAAATCAAAAGAAGCATTGGAAGTTATCTGGTCCAATCTACACTTCTCTTTCTGTGTAGATATCTTTTCTATTATTCTATTATGTCTTTTTTTTTTTTCCTGGTACTGGGGATTGGACCAGGAGTATTCTACCTCCAAGATACAACTCCCAGCTCTTTTTATTTTAAAACACAGTCTCATTAAGTTGCTGAGGGTCTTGCTAAGATGCTGCTGTCCTCGAACCTGTGATCCTCCTGTCTCAGCCTCCCAAGCCTCCCCTATCACATAATTTCTTAGTAATGGAATTTAAATCTTGACAGAAAAAGAAAAAAATTCTCTTACTACCAGGGGAAAAACATTACCATTTAGGTAGGAAATGGTACTAAATCATTGTGCTTTTCTGCCATGCATAAACATGACAAACTTAGGCGTGGCCTCTAGTAACTGTGTCCACTTAGCATGGTAGTAGCAGAGCGGAAAGCTACTAGGTCGACTGTGTCCCTTCTAACTTCTTAATATCTGAAAGGAAAGAAGGAAGGGAGCCGGGCGTGGTGGCACAGCAGCCTCAGCAACTTAGCGAGGCCCTCTGCAACTTAGCGAGACCCTGTTTACAAATAAAAAGTAAAATAGGCCGGGCGTGGTGGCGCATGCTTCTAATCCCAGTACTTGGGAGGCTGAGACAGGAGGATCGCAGGTTCATGGCCAGCCTCAGCTACTTAGTGAGGCCCTCTGCAACTTAGTGAGACCCTGCTTCAAAAAAGAGAATAAAAAATAGGGCTGGGGGTGTAGCTCGGAGGTAGAAGCCCCTGGGTTCAATCCCCAGTACCACAAAAAAGTAAATAAATAAAATAGGGCTGGGGGTGTGTAGCTCAGACAGAATGCCCCTGGGTTCCAGCCCCAGTACCACAAAAAAAAAAGAAGGAAGAGGGATGGGCAATTAAGAAAAAGGCTAGTTACTGGGATGAAAAGAAAGTGGTTTTTTTAAAGTATTGATTGAATAAATTTTGTGTTTCAGAATGCGAGAACTTCTTGGATGTTGGACTGAGCAGAAAGTGTGGCTCAAAACAAGATGTACTTCAGAGAGGGTCTGGGAGTGACTCTGACCTCTTCCACTCCCCCAGCGATGACATGGACAGCATCCTCTTCTCAAAGGTACTGGGGTGCTTCCTTTGCTCTATGACCAGTGACTCTCGCGTCCCCTTGGGCCTTCCCTAACTCGCTTTCACCTCGTTCTTCCGCCTGTGCTCCGTGTCTTCCCAGGGCATGTGGTTCCCCTTAATATATGACTCCTGCTGGGAAGTTGTGCTCCAGCTAGCCTTAATAGGCTTCACTTCCAATCAGAGAAGTGTAAATATTTGCTTTTGAAGGCGGGAATGCCAAATTGCCAGGGCTTAGAAAAAGGCATTGGCCACATTTATTTTCTGCAAAATTGTAACTGTTAACATGCAAGTTTTAAAACTTGCATTGAAATCTAAAAGCAAGGACGTTCCCTTAAAGTGAATAAAATCAGATGACAGTCAACACTCTTATTGGGCAGGAAGGGACCGCAGCTCAGACTGTATGATGTCATGTGTATAAACTCATCGGCGCGTCATTTCTGGTTAATGTGTTGAGGCCTGAAGCTTGCTGCTGAGCCTGGTGATATCACCCTTTTCGTCCTGCCTGCTTAATTGGAACTCTCTAGATTTCTGCTAGGGAATCCAAGCTTTCTTCCTGGTGAAAAGCCATCTGCATGAATCAGTTCGTGTTGGCATATAATTTGAGGCTTGTCTAAGGGATGGGGGATGAAGGCATTTTGCTTTCTTTTGCCTGGGTTTGTTTCTCCTTGCAGCAAGTTCTGTTTTGTCCCCGAAGAGGAATAGAGGGCTTTTCCAGGGCACAGACAGCAGAGGTAGCACTCAATTGAATGCCACACGTGGTTTGCCTAATAGTAAGGGGTTTAGGGTGGGAAGCATTATGGCAGCTGCGAAGAAGACTGTTCTTCTGGTTCTGAGATAACTTTGGACAGTTGTGCTAGCAGTTGATTAAATTATCCAAGATAGTGTGATGGTCATGTGTTTAGAAGTTAGATGATTGATTGGTGGCATAAAGTTCTGGAATTCTGGTCTGCAACACACTGAAGCTCTGTGAATGTTCTCTGTGTACCCACGGGTTCTGCCACTGAGCTACATTTTTCAGTCCTTTGTATTTTTTACTTTGAAACAGAGTCTCACTAACATACGCTGGCCTCAAACCTGCAATCCTCCTGTCTCAGCCTCCCAAGTACTAAGATTACAGGTGTGCACCTCCATGCCCAGCTCCTATGTACCTTTCCTCTCTCTCTCTCTCTCTCTCTCTCCCCCTATTTTGTCCAGCAACTCTCGTGTTCTGATTTGATCTTCCCTAGCCCTTTCCACCTTGTTCCTTAGTCTTGTGTTTGTCTTCCCAAGGTCCTTGGACAGATTTATAGTGTAAACCTCAGGATTTCTGTCATTGTTACTCATTGTATTTTGACCCAAGGGATTCTTTGAAGTAAAAACTCCACACACTAGGAAGTTTGCCCTTTCCCTGACATTATTTAGGAAGTGGGAAACTAATATGTTCTTTTTTAGATATTAGAATTTGGGTAATTTTCACTACCTTTGAGGTTTTAATTGTGTGAACTTCTCTTCCCCACAGAGGGAATACCATTGTGAAGATACAGGTTTCTAAATACATAAGGTCCAGCTTTAAAATGGGCCCACTGCGCCAGGCGTGGTGGCGCACGCTTGTCATCCCAGTACTTGGGAGGCAGAGACTGGAGGATCCGGGTTTGTGGCCAGCCTCAGCTACTTAGTGAGGCCCTCCGCAACTGAGTGAGACCCGGTTTCAAAATAAATTATAAAAAAAAAATAGGGCGGGGGGTGTGGCTCAGAGGTAGAACGTCCCTGGGTTCAATAATCCCCGGTACCGCAAAAAAAAAAAAAAGGGTCCATTGATAATGACTGCAACTGGGTCATGGATTCATGGAGATTTGTTGAACATTTGTTTATGTTTGAAAATCCTAATAGTAAAATTTTTTTTTAATTGAATTGTCTTCAGCCGGGTATGGTGGTGTATTCCTATAATCCCAGGACTTGGGAGGCTGAGACAAGAGGATTGCAGGTTCAAGGCTAACCTCAACAACTTAGGGAGACCCTGTTTCAAAATAAAAAATAAAATAGGGTTAGGGGTATAGCTCAACCGTAGAACATCCCTGGGTTCAGTCCCTGCTATCACACACACACACACACACACACACACACACACACACACACAAATTGAATTGTCTTCATTAAGAAATACTTGCTTGTACTATGCCACAGTGGTTTGTGACCAAGGGAGGCTTTGCAGTAAATGGGGTTTTTTTGGCATTAATAAAACCAAGTGCTTATTACCTGTGAAAGAAAAAGGAGGGAGGCAAACTAATACTGACAGTGCTTACTATAAACAGGTTGCTGAATGAATTATTTATGTATTTGATCTCATTTAATATGCCCAACAATCCTGAGAGACAGGTGGTTTTATACTCTTTTTATCCATGAGGTAGTAGAGGCTCTGATTGGTAAAGAAGTTTCCCCCTAATTACTAATTTAGTAACAGAATTCAGATTTGCACCCAGGCCCGACTCCTATTATCTGTTCGTGTTTTAATCTGGTCATGTTGCTCTCAGTGTGTTAAGATCGCACTCTGAAGTCTGCGTTTCTATGGAAGCATAGTGCTGGTGGACAGGCCGCCCACTGCTTCCTTAAAAGTCTTCCTCAGCCGGGCGTGGTGGCGCATGCTTGTAATCCCAGTACTTTTGAGGCTGAGACAGGAGGATCACAGGTTCGCAGCCAGCCTCAGCTACTTAGTGAGGCCCTCCACAACTTAGTGAGACCCTGTTTTGAAATAAAGAATAAAAAATAGGGCTGGGGGTGTGGCTTGGAGGTAGAATGCCCCTGGGTTCAATCCCTGGTACTGCAAAAAAAAAAAGTCTTCCTCAGTGGTCATCCACACATGTGCTGTACACATTTTAATTTCTTCCCAGGGTCTAGCCCTCCCCTCCTCCATTCCCTAGAAAAATAATCTGTGGGCAAGACGTTGCAACATCCTTTTCTGTGAACCATGAGTGGTGCATGAGGTCACTTCCTGCAGCCATCTGTGTGACTGTGGGCTTACAGAGGTCTCTAACAGTCTCAAGTGTTTGTCATGAACTTTTCGCCCTCACCTCGTCTTTTCCATTCAGTGTGCCCCCCTGTAAACGTGACCCCTCAGTGAGTGTTAGGAGCTTCGTGTTTATTCTTACAGCTATTTGCTGGCTGCTAAAGTCTTTCTTTTACTTAGATTAGCAGCATACATTTTACATTTTGTTTTTTAAGTGAGAAGAAATCCTGGGATTCTTTATGTCACTAGCTAAGAGACAAAGAGTGATCATAAAATATACATGAGCTAGGCCACCCTTATCAGGCTAAGATTCTTAGATAAAATATTATACATAAATGCATTAAGTGACTGTGGTATCTCATAGGTGTTTAAATATGAGCTTTTATTTTCCAAGGCACATAGCAGAATACCTTGAGTAGTATAATAAATATTGCATAAACTAATGAAAATTAAAGGACTAATATTTTGGCAACATTAAGCCTGATTCCTTCAGGTAATCAGATATAAACTGTGTAGCAGTTTTATATTTAATATATATAAGTATATGTGTATGTGAGTATATTTTTAATTTAATATATAAGTAATCTATATAATTTTTATACCTCTTTGTATACAGATATATCTTACTTACATGGAGTAATTCTGGTTAAGCAAGCAAATAGAAGTAAGTCATGTTGGCGCATGTAATCCTGTAATCCCAGTACTTGGGAGGCTGAGACAGGAGGATCATAGGTTCGCGGCCAGCCTCAGCAACCTAATGAGACCCTCTGCAACTTAGTGAGACCCTGTTTCAAAATAAAGAATAAAATAGGGCTGGGGGTGTAGCTCAAAGATAGGATGCCCTGGGTTCAGTCCCCAGTACCACCAAAACAAACAAACACAGAAACGGGGGAAAAATTGAAGAACTGTGCAGTGAACACCAGATTCTACAATTAACTTTTTGTTGCATTTGCTTCATTACTTAACTATGTTTCTATCTTCTCTCTACCCAATAGTTGGCCTAAAGTCTTTGACACATTTCAAAATAAGTTACTAATATACTATCCTTCTCTCTACCCAATAGTTGGCCTAAAGTCTTTGACACATTTCAAAATAAGTTACAAATATATCAGTACGCTTCACCTCTAAATATTTAGAATTGGGGGGGGTTTGTCTATAGTTTGGTTTCATTTTTTGTAAAATTTACATACATTGTAATGTGCAATCTTAAGGGTTCCGTGATTCTTGGTAAGTGCACTCATTCACCTGTGTACCTGAAATCACATCAGGATATATACTATAAATACCACCTTGGAAAGTCTCCTTTTGTCCCTTTCCCAGACAGTCTTCCTTCAGACCTTCCAGAGACAGCAGTTTTTTCCCTATCATGTTAATTTTCCATGTTTCAGAACTTGATGTAAATAGGATCTAATTAACATCATTTCTCAAGCAAATACCTAGAAGTAGGATTGTCAGATCATATGGTAGATGTGGGTTCAGTCTTACAAGAAGCAAATCTTGCCTGGTATGGTGACACATGCCGGTAATCCCAGCAACTCAAGAGGCTAAGGCAGGAGAATCGAAAGTTCAAGGCCAGCCTTGGCAATTTAGTGAGACCTTGTTTCAAAATAAACAGGACTGGGGATGTAGCTCAGTGGTGGAGCGCTCCTGGATCCTATTTCCACTACAAGGAGGGAGGGAGAGAAGAAGGAAGGACTTTTTCTAAACCATTTTACAATCTCACTAGTGATGTATGAGAATTCTAGTTGCTACACATCCTTACCAACATATGTTTTTTTGTTTTGTTATTTTTGTGGTACTGGGGATTGAACTCAGGGTCATTCTGTGTCTGAGCTACACCCCCAGCCCTATTTTATTGGTGAAACAGGGTCTTACTAAGTTGCAGAGGGCCTCACAAAGTTGTTGAGGCCGTCCACAAACCTGTGATCCTCCCGTCTCAGCCTCCCAAGTATTGGATTACAAGCGTGCGCCACCACGCCCGGCGGTATGTTTTAATTTTAGCATTTTTGTGTCTATTTCAAATCATTATGGCTTTGATTCGCATTTCCTTTACAACTAATGGTGTGGAAACATTTTCTCGTCTTTACTGGCAACTCATGCATCTTCCCTTATCGAGTGTTTGCTTAAATATTTGCCTATTTAAAAAAAATTGTCTGGTTTACTACTATTGAGAAGTGGCGTTCTATACATATTCTGAATACCATTCCTTTATTGGGTTTATCTTTTGCAACTATTTTCTCCCAGTCTATGGCTTGCTGTTCAATTTTGTAATGGGGTCTCTTTTTTTTTTTTTGCGGTACCGGGGATTAAACCCAGGGGCGTTCTACCTCCGCGCTACGCCCCCGGCCCTATTTTTTATCCTTTATTTTGAAACCGGGTCTCACTCAGTTGTGGAGGGCCTCACTAAGTAGCTGAGGCTGGCCACAGGAACCCGGATCCTCCCGTCTCAGCCTCCCAAGTACTGGGATTACAAGCGTGCGCCACCACGCCCGGCTTAATGGGGTCTTGATAAGCTGAAGTTTTTTTATTTTGATGAAGTGTAATGTATTAATGTTTTTCTGGTTATTGCTTCCCGTGTCCTATCCTGTTTCTGCTTTGCCTGCCGCCAGTCTTGATGGTTTCCTTTAAAAGATTGATAGTTTTCACTTTTGCATTTAGGAGGTGGATCCATCTCAGTTTTATATTAAACATTTTAATAACAACTTTCCAGTTTGTAGTGTAGAATTCAATCTTAGTTGTACCTAGAATCATCAGAAGAGATTTTTTTTAAAAGTGCACCTGGCTCTTAGCCCAGATCAGCTAAATTAGAATCTTGTGTTTGTTACATAAACTTCCTGACTCTCAGTTTTCTCCTCTATAAAATGGGAATAAGAATATCTACTAAATCAAATCATTATAGGGATTAAGAGGAATAATATATCTAATATTAATCTAATAAAATAAAGCCCGACACATGACAGGTAGCCAATAATTTTCATTCAAATTTATGTCATAGTTGTTTTACACCATCCAGGATTTACATATTTTAAAATACTAATAGCTTCTAAGAGTTTATGCAGATCATCATTTTATTTAGAGCTTTGCACTAGTTGTTAGCTATGTAATTATTTTATGACTCAAATCTCCCTGGTTTATTTTACCTGACATTATGCAGAACATAATGTCACGTAATAGCTCAGCTCCTGCCGCTCACCTCATGCTGGAGCTGTCCCCTGGGGCCGGGGCTTGTGAGGAGCCACCACGCTCCTGCCTTAATTTTGCCTGGAGGGCCCATTCTTTGCAATCAGATTTTTAGGAATTACACAAGCCCTAAGAAAAATAGAACTGATGATAGAGATATTTCTTTTGTGTGTCCCGACCGTCCTCTATTCAGTAGGAAAAGCAGCTGTGTGGCTCAAGGGAGGATGGGCTTGTGTCAGTCTCAGGTATAGACTCCGTCTTAGTTTTCAAATATTTTTCCTTTCTCACATACATACACAACTCTCACTCGCCCTCCTCCTTCTGCCTTTCTAGGTTTCTTCTACTTCTTTTTTTTTTTTTTTTTTTTTTTTGCGGTACTGGGAAGTGAACCCAGGGGCATTTTACCTCTGAGCTAGACCCCCAGCCCTGTTTTTTATCCTTTATTTTGAAACCGGGTCTCACGAAGTTGCAGAGGGCCTCACTAAGTAGCTGAGGCTGGCCGCAAACCCGGATCCTCCGGTCTCAGCCTCCCAAGTACTGGGATTACAAGCATGCGCCACCACAGCCGGCGCTTCTTCTACTTCTTTACCCTTCTTTGTTCACCCCTGTCTACAAACTGCATCTTAAGTGGGGGAGGGGGCTCCTTGAATTATGTGGGTTTTCGGGGGGGGGTTACTAGGAATTGAACCCAGGGGCATTCTACCTTCAAGCTACTATTTTGAAATAGAATCTCACTAGGTTGATAAGAGTCTCACTACTTGCTGAGGCTATCCTCAAACCTGCAATCCTCCTGTCTCAGCCTCCCAAGTACTGGTTCTTATATATCTTATTCAGTAGATCTCTTGAGAACTTCAGCACTTTTGGATTCAGGGACTGGAAAGGAATTTTCTTTTAAAAAAATTCAAAACTTACAAAAGCCCTGTGTTTCTTTTATTTTCTGTCGTCCATGATTTAAATAGACGTTGTATTTCAACAGGACTTACATTAATTTCTGGATTCTTTTGGACTAAAGATCATCTGTTCAACTCTTGAATATTAGATTGAAAGGCGAAGTGGAAAAGTGATTACGTGTAGTCCACACACCTAGCTATGGAAAGACCATGACTATATTCTGCGTTTGATTTTGATTTCTGGTTAGGCCACTAAATACTTCCTGTTCTGCAGGGATGATATAAAGACACGATGAGGTTGGGGAACTCTTGAGAACTTTTAAAAATCTTGGGGAAAAGGAATTTAGAGCGTGTGTGTGTTTTCTGGGGATTTAACCCAGGGGCATTCTATCTCAGAGCTACAACCCTAGCCACCACCTCCTTTTTTTTATTTTTTTGAAACAGCATCTTGCTAGGTTAAATTGCTGAGACTGGTCTTGAACATGCAGTCCTCCTGTCTCAGCTTCCCAAGTACTGGGATTATAGGCATGTGCCATCATGCTGCTTAGAGCCTTCTTTAGATTCAACCCAGAATTAAAGAAAACTGTATTCACTTTCGTGTTCAATAAATGTGCTCAAAATTCCTGAATTTTGTTCTGCTTTTCCTTAAAAGATGGCCACCAACTCATAATAAGAGTTGAATAATATAATAAAAATACCTTGGTAGAAGAATATTGTGCTTCAAGACTTCAAAAAATGATGTAGTTACCGTGAAGAATCCTTGGTTGTTTTTCGATGAGATCAGTGTTAAAAGCACACACCAGAAATGTCACAGCACATACCAGGGGAAAAGGTCGCACTGAAGATGTGTTCTAGACAGATCTCTGCTCTTCTTAAATGTATGAACAGGCCACCAAAGATGTTCCCATTTTGTGTTTATGTCTTGGAAAAGGGTAGATGCTTGTTTTATGAGTTTCAGATTAGTAAACTGCAAGGTCATCTTTTCATGGCAGGGTCTTCCTGAGGGGTGGGAACAAGCGTCTCTTCTACTGTCTGTGAGTCATTACCAAACTGGGAAGAACCAGCTTGTAGGAAGAACATATGATAAATGGAAACTGTAACTCAGAGCTTGTGTTCCCTTTGAAGTCTTTCTCGTGATTCGGCTTATTGATACCCATTCTATTTGTCCCCTGGTATTGAGAATTAGAAATTTAAGCAGCTAAGAATATTCGTTTCCTAGGACTGCTGTTAAAAATTACCACGGAAGCCGGGCGTGGTGGCGCATACTTGTAATCCCAGTACTTGGGAGGCTGAGACCAGAGGATCCGGGTTTGCGGCCAGCCTCAGCTACTTAATGAGGCCTCTGCAACTTCGTGAGACCCGGTTTCTAAATAAAGTATAAAAAATAGGGCCGGGGGTGTAGCTCAGAGGTAGAATGCCCCTGGGTTCAATCCCTGGTACCACATACACACACACAAATTACCACAGAAGCCAGGTGTGTTGGTGACACTTGTAATCCCAGTACTTGGGAGGCTGAGACCGGAGGATCCGGGTTCGCGACCAGCCTCGGCTACTTAATGAGGCCCTCTGCAACTTAGCGAGACCCTGTTTCAAAATAAAGAATAAAAAATAGAGCTGGGGATGTAGCCCGGAGGTAGAATGCCCCTGGGTTCAATCCCCAGTACCACCACCAAAAAAAAAAAAAAAATTACCATGGACTGGGTGGCTGAAAGCAGCACATTTATTTTCTCACAGTTCAGAGGCTGGAGATCCTGAGATGGGCACGCAGCCGGGCTGCGTCCCTCCCAGCGGCTCTGAGAGAGTCTGTCCTGGCATCTCCCCTCGTCCCTGGTGCTGACTGGCAGTCCTTGGCTTTCCTTGGGTCGCCTGGTCCCCACCTGTCTGCTCATGGCATTCTCCCGTGTCAGTCCTCCGCATCTCTTCTTCTAAGGCCTCCACGCATGCTAGGTCACCCTACTCCCTGCTCATCTTAACTAGTTACATCTGCCAACACCCTGTTTCCTAATAAGGTCACATCCTGAGAAGGTCACATAATTTAGAAGGGTACTTTTCAACCCAGTATAGTGAAAAGGCTAAGACATTCTAGAAGTTGGTATGTATTCTCAAGTTGATATTTATGACCATTTCCATTTTCCTTCTTTTTGGAGAGTGGACCCTTTAATAGGAACACTTTAGATGGTCACATCAGTCCCTCTTTAACTTACACACACACACACACACACACACACACACAGCTGGGTATGTAGTACACTCCCAGTACTTGGAAGGCTGAAAGAGGAGAATGCAGGTTCGAGGCCAGCCTCAGCAACACAGCAAGATCGTTGACAACTTAGTAAAGACCCTGTTTCAAAATAAAAAGGGCTGGAGGTTGGATGACTCTGGGTTCAATACTCAGTGCCAAAAAAAGGTTGGTTAGTAATTTTATTTGAAAATAATAGCTACCCTACTTTAGAGTTTATTTGGTGAAATAGAGTTTTATTTGCACATTGATCCAGTGAGGGTTTTTTTCTGATACTGACTCTTAAGATTTTGTCCTTACAGGGCTTTTAAAGGTGATTGGTTCATCATAGATTTAGAAGAAATTCAGGATCTGAAAAAAGCCTCAAATAAGAAAAATGGTTCCAATAAGAAGGGAAATTTTGCCGGGCGTGGTGGCGCACGCTTGTAATCCCAGTACTTTGGGAGGCGGAGACCGGAGGATCCGGGTTCGCGGCCAGCCTCAGCTCTCTCTCTCTCTCTCTCTCTCTCTCTCTCTCTCTCTCTCTCTCTCTCTTCCTAGTGAGGCCCTCTGCAACTTTGTGAGACCCGGTTTCAAAATAAAGTATAAAAAAATAGGGCTGGGGTGTAGCGCGGAGGTTAGAACGCCCCTGGGTTCAACCCCGGGTACCGAAAAAAAAAAAAAAGAAGGGAAATTTTGTATTTGGGTCACTGTAGACTTAGAAGAAATTCAGGGTCTGAAAAACACCTAAAAAATAGTTCCAATAAGAAAAAGAATAAAGGTGATTGAGATAACAGAATGGGGCAGTTTGAGTTGAAATCAGCGTGTTTGGGGATCTTGATTCTGCTGCTCGCTGCCTCAGTTTCCTGCCCTGACCAGTGATGCCCTTGCATTTCCCCTTGCAGTCTCATCTTACGTTATTATTGAAAAAGCAATTAATCTAGGAAAATAGTTTCTACAAAGTGGGGCACCCTTAGAGTAGCTGGTAGGATCCAGCCAAACAAGTAGAAAGGCGCTTTTTTCTTATGGTCCTCAGTGTTGCACTAAACCTTTCAGAAGACTCTCCTAGTGTAGGACTTGTTTTCTACTCCCAAAGTGAAAGCACTCATTTCTTTAAGAATCATCTTCATTTTTAATGAAAACATTGAGTCATTGGATCTATATAGTGAAAAAGGGGGGATCACAGCATGCCCTGCCCTGTTCCCTGCTGTCTGTCCTGCAAAAGTGCACAGTAAAGATACTAAGATAGTGCATCCAGGCATGGTGGTGAATGCTTGTAATTCCAGTACTTGGGAGGCTGAGACAGGAGGATCACAGGTTTGAGTACAGCCTCTGCAACTTAGCAGGACTCTCAGCAGCTTACTGAAATGCTGTTTCAAAAACAAAAAAAATAAAAAGGGGTGGGTGTGTAGCCCATAGGTTAGAATGCCCCTGGGTTCAATCCCCAATACTGTGGGGGGAAAAAAAAGATAGTAAACCAGTGCCCACATCTGTAACCTAGTGATCATGCAACTCTTCAGTACTTAAAATATATATTTTAAAGTATATTAAAATATATATTTTTATACTTTATATATATAATCTTTTGGCATTTTGTATGCCATGAAGCTCATCTTTCCCTCACTCTTCACATGCATTTGGGTGTCTTTCAACAAGTAGAGAATGTCAGGCTACAAGGACCAAAATTGCAGTTTCTCTGAGGCTCTAGAAGTTGGCCAGGAGAACATCATCACTTTATCCTAGACCCCATTTCCAGGACTGAAGATTTTATCCATGATCTGGCTTCATATGAGAAGAAGCAATAGCTTTTTTTACATTAAGGTCTTTGCAGATTTTAGGTGGGGTCATAAGCTATTCTGCATTTTTCAAAAGGGCACTTAAAAACAATTATGTACTTGATTTTGGAATTTGAATTTTGCCACATTATTGTTGTAGCCATATAGGCTGCTTTGTTTCAGTTGAAGCTTTTGAAAAAAAATTAAAGCTGATATGAATTTAGAGTTTTCATACAGCGGAAATCCCAGAGACAAATGGTTCTCTTTTTCAGTTGATGGTATTGATTGAAAGAACTGGTTGATGGTATTGATTGAAGAATTTTTTCCTGTATAAGAAAGAAAAAAATTAAAGTCGGGCGTGGTGGCACACACTTGTAATCCCAGTACTTAGAAGGCTGAGACTGTAGGATCACAGGTTCACGGCCAGCCTCAGCTACTTAGTGAGGCCCTCCACAACTTAGTGAGACCCTGTTTCAAAATAAAGAATAAAAAATAGGGCCGGGGGTGTAGCTCGGAGGTAGAATGCCCCTGGGTTCAAACCCCAGTACTACAAAAAGAAAAAGAAAGAAAAGATTATAGACTTCTACTCTAATACCTCTAGTAATATGACAGAAAGAGGTAGACCTAGAGCATTCTTTTGCAGAAAGCCAAGGAAATTTTAATCCAACCAAAATTGTGCTTTAAAAAAAATTCTGCTAAAGTCAATTGTTGATCTTAATCTCAGATCAACTATGAAGCCCCTGGCTTGGTCTAGATTAAAAGACTATCTGCTAGGTCGCTCCTGCCTGTTCTAACTCTCTGTGCCTTTTCTCCATTACAGCCCGAGGAAGAACAGTTGGGCTGTGATATCTTGGGATCCAGTTCTTCGACTGATGACACAGCTTCCCTGGATCGACATTCTTCTCATGGCAGTGATGTGTCCCTCCCTCCAATTTCAAAGTTAAACAGGTCCAGAGATCAGCAAAGCCCCGATGGGCTCTACAGCCGTGGGGTGGGAGCCGAGGGTCGAGAGAGCGAGAGTGAGCCTGCTGGCTCTGGTGAAATGGAAGAGGAGGAGATGGACAGCATCACCGAGGTGCCTGCAAACTGCTCTGTCCTGAGGAGCTCCATGCGCTCCCTGTCTCCTTTCCGGAGGCACAGCTGGGGTCCTGGGAAGAACGCAGCCAGTGATGCGGAAATGAACCACCGGAGGTGAGGTGCACCCCACCCATTGCATGCCTCGGGTCTGCTTGCTTTTGAGACGCTTCTGGTTTGGTATTACTGTTAGGAGGCTCCATGTTATAGAAGAAATAATGCAGGCTTTGGAATTAGGAGACCTGTATGTAGACTCCGGCTCCGTAACTTCCACCTACATGACCTTGGGCAAGTCATTTGACCCCTCTGAGCTTGAATTTTTCTCATCTGTACTGTTCAGAATGTTTGTAATACTAAAGTGAAATGGGGCTGGCATATAGTGAGTTTTTAATAAATGATAATGCTAATTCTTGTCAGATTTGTTAATGAAATTCATGAGTTAGAAAATATTGGTGAGGCATGGTGGCGCACGCTTGTAATCCCAGTACTCGGGAGGCTGAGACAGGAGGATCACAGGTTCGCGGCCAGCCTCAGCTACTTAGTGAGGCCCTCCGCAACTTCGTGAGACCCAGTTTCAAAATAAAGGATAAAAAATAGGGCTGGGGGTGTAGCTCCGAGGTAGAACGCCCCTGGGTTCAATCCCTGGTACCACACACAAAAAAAAAAAAAAAAAAAATATTTTGTTTTAGTGCAGAAAGTTTTTATAAAGTCTAGATTATCAGTGTTTAATCCTCAAGAGAGCATAAGACTCACAACATACCATAAAATTGTTGGTATTTTCCCATGTGTCATGCAGTCTTGGGGATTTTTAGAAGTGTGATCCAGTCTTAGGCCTTCAGTTTGGCAGCGGGCTGTACAGAAGATAAGTTGGGTTTGGCTTCTGACCACCGACTGCCTGCACGAACTTAAGTAGGTGGCTTTACCGCTAAAGAATGAGTCCCCAGAGCCACTGTCTTCGTGAGGAATACCAGCTAAGACAGGAGGCTGACCCTTGCCTTCATGGGACTCTTAGTAATACCCTACACTAGTTGCTAATCTTTGCACAGTGCTTGTTTACAGATGAGAAGACTGGTGCAGGTAGTTTACATCACTGACCCAAGGTCAGTAGAAGCCAGGTTTCTGGTCTCTTAGTCAAATGCCCTTTACAGTCCTATCTTATGCTATGGTTGGGTTCAGGAGGCTATCCTAATAAGCAGTGTTCTTTATCTGCTATGTTATTTTTATATAGATCGGAAATCCTAGGTTACTTTTTTTTTGCGGTACTGAGGATGGAACCCAGGGGCATTCTACCTCTGAGCTCCACCCCCAGCCCTATTTTTTATTCTTTACTTTGAAATAGGGTCTCACTAAGTTGCAGAGGGCCTCACTAAGTAGCTGAGGCTGGCCGCGAACCCGAAATGGTCTCAGCCTCCCAAGTACTGGGATTACAAGCGTGAGCCACCATGCCGGGCTGGTTACATTTTTTTTAAAAATCGGTTTCTAAATGCTTTCCTTCTCAATTTTATACATGCTGTATTTTTTTTCAAGGCACTCACAACAGTACAAAATAAGGACCAGGGAGTGAGCCCTGTAGCCAGAATTCTGTCCCTGAAGCAAGGGTAACTTCTTGATAGGAAATCCTTGTCTTAGATGAAAACAGCACCAAGGATGGAGGTTTATTTTATAAATAACCCATTTTTTCTTAATAGCCACTGTGGATTCCTTTGCATGGCTTTGATTTCAGAGCCACAAGGACTGGATAACATGGAGCTCAGATGTGGAAACTGCAGCTCTGATTAGATGATGTGCCCAAGATCACATGGTGACCTTGACTAAGCTGAGTTAGAACCCTGTAGCTTAAGTTATTTATATTTTCAACCTGTATGTCATGGGATTGCCTGTTTGAACTTAGTGTTCAGGCTACCTAGCACCTCTGTAGAGATAATGAAATGAAAGGTAGGTTTTAATTACCATTTTAATGGACTGATTCTTATGTTACAGCCTGAATTTGAAAGTCTGTAAAGTTTTGAATGGCGTTCACCCCCCATCCTTTTATAATGTAATAAACCTCATAAGTAGTCATCACATTAAATCCTTAGAGCAAAGAGGGAGCAAAGAAATGCTCAGGCCTCTTGGGTTCTGGTATTTTCTCATCCCACCCTTTGATTCTCTTACTCCCTGTGCTGTTCGTCTCTAGGGATTAGCTCTCTCCCCAGCATGGTGTCTGTATGTTTCATGCATTTGTGTCTCATTTTGTTGTACCTGCATCACTGACTCTCCCACCATTCATTTTCAGTTCAATGCGAGTTCTTGGGGATGTTGTCAGGAGACCTCCCATTCATAGGAGAAGGTACAGAGTTCACTCACTTGACCGACTAACTCAACTGTGTCACCTCTGAGCATATACTAACAAGCATTTCATTCTGCTTAATCCAGGATTAGACTTTTTGTGTGTGTTGTGCTGAGGATCAAACCCAGGGCCTTATGCATGGTAGGCAAGTGCTGTATCCCCTGCCGTCTGGACAGTCTATTTTTAAATAACATCATTTCTAATTTAGACAAATAAAATTTAGGTTCTAATTACTTGCTTATGTCCATTCCATATGAAATAGTTTCTTTAAAGTTTTTTCCTCTCCTTGTATCATCTTAAAAAATGTTTAAATACTTTTTTTTTTTAATCTTGAACTTACTCGTTCAGATGACTCTGATAATACGGTCTCACCCCACTTTTCCTAGGAGAATTCAAAGAATTTTCCATGTTGTGCCTATCTAGTGAGCCCTAGGGAATACATCTATTTTTTTCTCTCTACAGAAAAGAAGAGAAGAACCAGAAATATGTGTGTGCTCTCACACAGGTCCTAAAATATTTTCAATACATTTTTTAATAATGTGATGAAAGACTTTATTA
Source organism: Glis glis (assembly GCA_004027185.1). Classification (NCBI taxonomy): domain Eukaryota; kingdom Metazoa; phylum Chordata; class Mammalia; order Rodentia; family Gliridae; genus Glis; species Glis glis. The sequence continues at coordinate 13,748 of PVJS01010199.1, read as the reverse complement.
CTAGGCCACTTGGCAGTTTCCATTTCATTGTTGATGTAGTCATTTCAGAAAGCAATTAAGAGGCATAAGCTGATCTCTCAGACTTTTGAATTCCTTATTACTTGTCAGGTAAAAATTTTGAAGCTAAATATAAATGATTTATAAGCTGAGAAGCTATTTCTAGTTAAAAGTGCTGATTTGCTTCAATTTTTTCCAAATGCTAACATTTGTTTTACTTTCGTTGTCCAGAACTCCTTGGTGACATTTTCTTCCATTGTTTGGAAAAACATTTACACGTCCAAAACGTGGTTAAATTACTGTTAGTTTTTCAGATTAAGAGACATTTGTAAGGAGGTGTTTATATCTGTTAAGCTAAGTCTGTTGAGAAGCAGTTAAATAATGATCTTCCTACTTCATCTTTTTTCAAGTGGATGCTTCCTTTTAAGTCTGGATTTTAGACAAAAAGTTGAGCTTAAATTCAAACATTCTCATGAACCTCAAATGATGATGGCTTCGTTAACTTGCTCTTCAGGGGAACAAGTTGTTCCACGTTTTTTTCAGTAGACGGTATCTAAAACCTTGGGAAATATATTTTTGAGCTCTCTATTAAAAGCTTTTCGATGTAAACTTATTTAAAACATGCACTTGATAAGAAGGTGCAGGATGGCAAGTTGCTGAATGTAGTCCACGTTAGCTACAGATAGAAACAACCCAGTTACTGTTTTACCCAGACCGAAACTTACTTTTGTAGAAAGAACATGATGTGAGCTGGGCGTGGTGGTGCACGCTTGTAATCCCAGTACTTGGGAGGCTGAGGCCTGAGGATCCAGGTTCAAGGCCAGCTTCAGCTACTTAATGAGGCCCTCTGCAACTTAGTGAGACCCTATTTCAAAATAAAGAACCAAAATAGGGCTGGGGGTATAGCTCAGAGGTAGAATGCCCCTGGGTTCAATCCCCAGTACTGCAAAAAAAAGAACACGATGAGTAATTTATAAGTTTGTAAGATTGAAACACTTCAACGGGTATGGGGGGGTGTTTGTAGAAAGTCTAGAACTTCCTAAATTCCCAAGGTAAAGAAGAACCATTGTGTATTACCTCCACTAATTGATAAATTAAGGAAATTGGGATGCTCTCACACCTACTCTTAATTAAAGGATTTTTCTACTGCAGTGAAGGGCAGACATTATAAACCATCTGCCACTTCCTGGATCCTCAGAAAAACTGTCTCTTTTTGTCTCCCTGTGGCTCTTCATCTTAAATTTCTTCCCAGTCTTCTATGCCATTGTCATATTTAAAGGAGATGGGTGAAATTTATCAACAGTCTGGAAATTGAAAAATAAGTTGACAAATGTTTAAGGAATAGACTTCTGGGTCTTATTCATGTTTATAAAATATAGTCTTGTTTTTGTTCAAGTAAGTTATAAGTCAGTCTGATCCTGCTTACCAGACAGAAATGTCTATGTTGGCTATGCATTTCTGCTTTCTGCTTTTGCATTTGTGAGCTTTATACATTCACTTAAATTTGACTTAAACTGTTTTATACCACTTGAGTTATTTTTAAATGATATTTTAAAGATTTCCCTTGAGAAGAGCGATAGAGGAAGCCGTTAGATCCTCCCACCATTTTCCTTTCCTCTGCCCCAAACCTCTATTTGTTATCCAAATACCCACTTGGCAACCAAGCAGTTATTAGATGTACTTGAGAAAGGCGTTGGTGTCTGCAGGCCTTTCCATCTGCAGGAGGCAATGGGGAACTGAGTGGTTTTACTGTTGTCCAGCAGCTCTGTTTTTATTCCTTTTGAAAACAAAACCACTATCACATAGAACTTGAAGCCCCCAATAGCAGCAGTAGATTTTAAACATAGATTTTGTTAGTTGAACATACTGACCATATAACCACATGTGGTGGCACACGCCTGCAATCCCAGTACTTGGGAGGCTGAGACAGGAGGATTGCAATTTCGAGGACAGCCTCAGCAACTTAGCAAGACCCTGTTTCAAAATAAAAAATAAAATAGGGCTGGGGGTATAGCTCAGAGTAGAATGCCCTTGGGTTCAATCCCCAGTACCAAAAAACAAAAACAAAACAAAATTCTGACCTAGTGATACAGTTCCCTTTTATAAAGCAACTGATCATTTGAATTAAGCATTTTTGTAGCTGATTATATTTATTCAGTCTTTCCAGCCCAACATGTACTAGGATAAGCAAAGGAAGTGGATGATCAAAGAGATGTTTTTAATCTTGTGGGAAAAATGGATATAAACTTAAAATGTAAAAGACACATTCCCAATTCAGAACCATAGAAGTCTAAGAAAAAATTTTTCCTTCCTTATGGTTAAGAATAGAAGAGAATATGGCCATTGTTATATGCTTTATTTTTAGCAGGATGGCCTAATGGTGAGTAGCTTTTAAAGATGTGAAACTGGCTGTGTATCATGCAAGATATATGAATTGTCTAGTTTAATTGGCTCCTTAATGGAAACACATGGGGAAGGAAAAAATAACAACAACTGATGATTCAGTGAGCCCACTCCTGCACAATTTGTCATTGTTCCTCTTAGTCTAGGATTAGATCTACTGTGGTAAGGTGATGTGGGAGCAGTATGGTCGATAGAGGGGTTTTCCCAGTAGTGCAGATGAAGCATCGCTCTGAGCATGTCTAAAGAGGATGCCATGAGTGGGGTGGGCTCTTTGACAAGGGCTTCCTTGAAGAAATTCGTGGGTTTCAGATTGGACTGGTTAACCTGTAAAGAGTTCATACAGTCTTTTCCAAAACATTGTCTAGATAGTCGTCAATAGAACGATGTTAAGTTTCCATGCTTCTTATTCCAGCCTTTCTAAATGCTCGATGTTACATTCTAAAAATTTAATGATTAAAAAATCCATCAGTCTCTAACTACGCCCTTTCTTTTAAACCTAATAACCCCATACTTGTTTCTCCTTTTCTCCCTCCATTTCTGTTTCTGCCTTTGATGTCATCCCCAGTATGAGCTGGTGTCCCTCTGGTGTGCAGTACTCTGCTGCCCTGAGCGCTGACTTTAATTACAGAAGGTATAGTATCATTATGTGTCCAGCCACCAAGCGGGGAACCTTAGAATGTGGTATCTGGCTTTGGCTTGAAGCTGGCTTCTGTGTGGCTGGAATGCATATGGGCAGCCTGCTATGTCTGAGCACAGTGTTCCATTGTCTCCACTGTGGGCTTCACTAACCCAGTCGAAGGGGTGTGGCCTAGGAGCCCATTGGCACACCCTGCTGTGGCACCTTTGTCTCAAATGGCTATAGATTTGGTGTTTTCTGCACAGATTTGTTTCTGAAGTATAGTAGACCTTGTCCTTCTTTGTTTTGGTCTTTCCAAATTCCAAGATCCTGAGGAAAACAGTTAGCAAGGCAGCTATTAAGATGCACTGATTTCTAGTATGCTTCCAAATCCACTGATCTCTTTAGACTTCAAATTCAGAGACTCTTGTTTCGTGTTCTTCTTTCAGTTAGGCAGCCGGATTTAATTAACAGCACATTTCAGGATTCAGTTTTGTGGTAAGCATAGATCTTGTTTTCTCAAGCTTTTAAAATCATTCACAATACAAAACGAAATTTCCTCTTCATTTAGCCCTCTTCTTATCCCTGGTTTTGGAAATGAGTTTTGCAGACACAATTGCTTGTAGTTAGTCATGATTCCTATTGTCATGTTGAAACAAGAGAAGCAAATCTATTGTTTAATATATGCAGTAGAGAAAATAAGAGACATATGGCTTTAGTTCACAATAAGCAGTTTATGAAGCCTTCCCCCCAAAATCAAATAGAAGCCCTGTTGACTGTCATGTATGAACATAATTATAGAAATTAACTGTAAGTTTTCCCAGGGCAGAGGTAACTAAATAGCTTTAGTACACCTTCAAATACTATTAGCTGGTTGTTAACTAAGGACCTGGTCGGCTACAACTGTATTTTGAGATCTTGCTTATTTTAAAGAAGTTCCCACTACAGTTATAACAGATGTGAATTATTCTGCTTAGCAAACCCAAGAGAATAGATAACTACCCTCTCTGTAGCCTCCTGCTTATAGAAAATGCTTTTCACTCTGCAAACCACAAAATCTTTATCCCAGGAATCCAACCCGTTTGCTTTTTTTCTTTTACCCACATCAAGACAAATAAAATAAAATAAAACTCCTAGCCTTAGTAGCTTTTCAGCATTTGTGTTATGTGTGCCTCTCTGCAACTAACAATTCTCAGGAAGCCTGTGCACAGCTCGTGTCCAGCCAGGTGTGCTCAGGCAGCCATGCTCATGAGTAACAGAAAAGTTTTCTGGGTGGATGCTTACCTGTAAAGTTGGAAAAGCCAACAGGAAGACACGGGAACATAAAGTTGGAGGGGTCTATTTAATGAACACACAGGCACACACTTTGCCTTCTGAAAGTTACTCATGCTCATATTTTCTCCGTGAAATTTGGCATTAGCAGAGTTAGATTCTAGCAAATTAATTATATCAGATCAATGAAAAACAAACATACATACAAGATAGTAATTACGGTAAATGTGGTCTGTCCATATGATATATTAAAAAATGTCTGGGAAAATGATCTTAGCTGGTTCAACATTTAGTTAAGTTGAACAAGGAAAGAAAATATACGTGTAGTATCCTTTCTCAGCTTACCAAGACCTCTGCGGGGAAGGTAGGTGGTACTCTTTTGTGCCAGGACCTTATAGACAGGTGTGCTAGGTGACATAAAAATACTACACGTGCTAGGGAGATTCAGCTAACAGGATTTTGTATCCTCTTTTCATTCTTAGACTTACAAATTAAATGAATGAATCTGTTCTGTGTTCAGTTTCAGTCTGGAGGGCCTGACAGGAGAGGCCGGCGTTGGAAACAAGCCATCCTCATCTCTCCAAGCAAGCTCTGCAAATGCCAAAGAGCTCAGACACCCCTTCAGTGGAGAGGAACGGGGTGACTCTTTGATGTCACTGTCAGAAGAGGATCTGGAGTCAGACCAGAGAGAACATAGGATGTTTGATCAGCAGGTGAGGCTGCAATTGGTATATGTTGCTAATCTAAAGAAAAAGTTAATTCATTCCAAAAATATGAGCTCATATTAGGAACATAGAGGTAAGACCTCTATTAGTCTAAGGCTAGTAGCTATGATTCTTGACCCATTAAATAATATGCTCAGCCCAGCACTAAAGCAGTTTTTAGCATTTAATATTAATTAAATACCATTAATCTGCACAGATATAAATACTCCATCAAAGCAAACTTTTTAAAATTGGGAAAGTAGCCAGGATATTGAAATTTTCTTTCTTAATCCATGGCCTTCTTTGTTGTAGTAAAATGAGTCTTGAAGTATATTACATGTCATTATTGAGTTTCCTAATTTTTCAAACACATGCCCCAGGTTTGTTCTTCCTAGAAAAATACTTTGTCTTGCCATACTATCCAGGAAATGACTGTTGATTCCCTCTTGCTTTCTGTCCATGCCAGAATTCCTGAGAGAACATCTACACTCCTGCCTTTTTCTTAACACCGAATCTTCTTTTAATTTCCCCTGCTACCTCTTTCTTAAAACCCCTGTCTTGGCTAGAATCCTGTCCTGTCAGGTCATGGACTGCTTTGTTGCCCAGAATCAAATGACTCATCTTCTCAGGCCTCTCATTGTCTTTTACCACCTTTGATAATCTCTGGGGGAGTTTTGGGGGGAGTTTGGGTTTTTTTTTATTGGTGCATTGTAGTCATACATCATGATGAAATTCGGAGTGATAGAGGCATACGGGCACACAGCACTTGGTGCGCCCTCCTGGGGGGGGTTGAGTTGAGAATTTGAATTATATGCTTTTGTAAGGGGACTTTGGGTTAATTTTTGAAAGGATTTAGGGATAACTCTTAATTCTACCAATTGAAACATTTCTAATTAAACACACACAAAAAAGTGAAACACCTGTCTTTGAGTGGGTGACTGGAGTTTTGGATAAAAATCTAATGAAGCATTTTTAATTAAACAAGAAATTTAATAACCTGTACTTTGACTTAATGATTGCATATTTCTTTGTAGTAATTTAGTTCTTTATTACATCCCACCACATGGCAGTGGCATAACCAAATATGAATTTGGCTCTGAAAGATTATCTTAATAACAAGTGTATCATTGATACTCATGTAAGGCCTGATGAATAAAGAGAATTTAGGCCTAATGAAAATCAAATTGATGGCCTACTTTTAGAAAAATGTCTGCTTTGCTTCCTACGTTAGAAAATGTTAGAAAAAAAAAGAGCATAGAAAATATGCTCATTGAAACAAGTGATTTACATTTATTCAGCTTAATGGTGACAGAAAAAAGGAGGAAAAAAAATGGAGCAGTTCTTTGATGGCTACCAAGTACAGCTTTCATAAGGGTGAATAAACTCATGAAAAATCTGAAAATTAGCTGGGCGTGGTGGCGCATGCTTGTAATCCCAGTACTTGGGAGGCTGAGACAGGAGGATCCAGGTTCACGACCAGCCTCAGGTACTTAGTGGGGCCCTCCACAACTTAGCGAGACCCTGTTTCAAAATAAAGAATAAAAAAATAGGGTTGGGGGTGGAGCTCGGAGGTAGAATGCCCCTGGGTTCAATCCCCAGTACCTCATAAAAAAAGAGAAAATCTGAAAATTAAAGTGTATTTCAAGTGTATAGAATCCTTTGGGAATGATTTGCCAGACCAGGTAAAATACCCAAATTGTATGTTTGTGAACAGAATCATAGACTTGGTGCCAGTGTGTCCATTTGGGTTCATCTCAAGCCCTTCAGTGTAAAAACTTCAAGCCCATTTAAGTGAATTGCCTAATGCTACTTAGCTGAACAGTATTAAACTCAGAATTCCTGGCTGTTGGTTTCTCTCCTTCTTTCCCTATCTTTAAGTAGATAAGTTTTAATGAGGAAATGAGGGGGTTTTTGTTTTGTTTTGTTTTTTGTTTTGGTACTAGAGGTTGAATCCAGTGGCATTCTACCTACAAGCTACACCTCAGCCCTTTTTTATATTGTGTTTTGAAACAGGGTCTTGCTACATTGCTGACCTCAAACCTGCAATCCTGCTCTCTCAGTCTCCTTAGTATTGGGATTATAGGCATGCGCTACCACACCCAGCTAGAGATTTTCTTAATATTATTAATGTGGTACCTTTTCTGAGATTGATATTTCCAGGAATTTGACAGGTGACCCTGTCTTTAAGTAAGTGATGGTAATTACCACTGATGTCTTTCTACAGTGGACTTTCTGATTTAGTCTTCAGATAAAGTCAGTATTTCTAGATAAATGTCAACACATTAGTGCTTTGCTGCACATAGCCTTCCTGGAACTCTCTGCTCACCCATATTTTTTCATCTGTGTGCAACCTCAGAGTGGGGATTCGAGCTGCTTGTATCTCTCTGATCTGTACAAGTTGCCTGCAGCCAACTTCCTGTTGAAAGTCTGTGCCTTTCACTGAGCTCATTCTTCAGACCTCACAGTTGTGTTTGAAACATAGCAACTGTTTGCTCGGGTTCCATGGTTACACATGGAACACGCTCTAAATAGTCAGGAGTCTGGCCCAGTTGAGTTGACTTCATGCTAGTAATGGGTTTTCATTGCTTCCCTTTCAACATTTGTGAGTCATAAGGAGACAGATTTCATCCTTCTAAGAAGTGAAGGAATTGATGATAATTAACATTGATTATTAACATTGGTTAACAGAATGAGCTCTCTCAAAAGAATAAAGGGGGCAACCCCTTATCACCAGAACCCGTGATACTGACTTTCAGGGATGTTTAGCAGGAACTTCTATGGTTGCTTCAATTATGTCACCTTGAAGCTGCTGTGAATTTACTGGGGAAGTTAAATTACCAAATTTTAGTCACCCTCATGTTCATGTAGAATCAGTCTAATCTTAGAATAGGAAATGAAAGCGATTCGGGCTTCTTTCCAGATACGCGGCTGTTTTGCTTGTGATCTTGAAACACTTTGTTTACTTCCATCTCGGTTTCCAACTCTTTAAAATCAGAGTAATATTACCAATATCCTACTATATCTCTATAGGGGGTATTTAGGTTTTCAGAGAGCAAGTACTAAATGTAGTACGGTATTTCTGGTGCAATTAATTTGATCAAATTATGGATTCCACAGATATTCATCACTTGCTAAGCTTGAAACATTGTTAGAGGTTATAAGGGATATTAAACCACTGTAAAAGATGAATATTCTAATTATCTCTGTTCAGATGAAAAAATCTATGTCTCAAAAACCTGAGTAATTTCTCAGGAGTTGAGCAGCTATTAAGTCGCAGAGACAGTCTGGAATTCAAGTCTGAGTGTAAATTCGGTGCTTATCTAGAAGTACTAGAACATGTACTTAAAACCTGTTCCTTGCCCTTTTACTTCCTAGACACGTCACAGAGCTAAGCAACAGGGATTTAATTACTGTACCTCTTCCATTTCTTCTCCGTTGACAAAATCCATCTCATTAATGACAATCAGCCATCCTGGATTGGACAGTGAGTATACTACCTTTTAAAAAAACTAAATATATCTTAACCACTTTTTAAAAATGTACTTATATTGGTGCCTTATAATTATACATCATAATGAGGTTTACTGTGATACAAACATACATGCACACAGCGCTTGGTGTGATCCCTTTGGATCCCACACCACTGACACCCCCCATATACATGAGTGAGACCGATAGTGACACCATCATATACGGACCTCCGTTTCCCCTGCCCACCTCCCTCCGCCAGTCCCTTTCCACTCTTCTACTGGCTTCTCTCCTCTTTTATCTGAAGTCTCTTTTGTTTCCTATTTTCTCTCTAGCTTCCACATATGAGAAAAAACATAGGTAGAACCTTTGACTTACTGAGACTGACTGGTCTCACCTAGCATAATATTCTCTAGTTCCTTTCATTTTCCTGCAAATGACATAATTTTGTTCTTTATGGCTGAGTAAAACTCCATTGTATGTATATACCACGTTTTCGTTATCCATTCATCTGTTGATAGACACCTAGGTTGGTTCCATAATTTGGCTATTGTGAATTGTGTTGCTATAAACATGGATATGCATGTATACCATAGTATTCTGATTTTAATTCTTATGTAAAGATACCAAGGGCCGGGCGTAGTGGTGCACACTTGTAATCCCAGTACATGGGAGGCTGAGACAGTAGGATCCCGGTTCTCAGCCAGTCTCAGCTACTTAATGAGGCCCTCCGCAACTTAGTGAGACCCTATTTCAAAATAAAGAATAAAAAATAGGGCTGGGGGTGTAGCTCAAAGGTAGAATGCCCCTGGGTTCAATCCCCAGTCCCGCAGGGGGGAAAAAAAGATACCAAAGAATCTTAGTCACTTTTCCTGTCATTTTTCTTAATTTAAGGCTCTATAGCCTTACCTAGCAAACTTTGCCAGCTTCTTCCTCTGAATAAATGGTTTAGCACTTACACAGGAAAGGAAAGAGAGTTTAACTTTGGGATCGTCCTCCTTTTGCTACCTAAAAATCTCCTTAGTAAATTAAGTTCATTATATTCTTGGGTGTAAATTCAATGCACAGTTTTGAAATACTTCAGACTTAAAAAATAGCTGCAGTTGATCCTCATTGGGAAAAAAAAAATAGTTGGAAAAACAGTGCAAAGAATTCCCATATATTCTTCACCTGGATTCCCAAAGGTTGTGACAATACTTGTTTTACCATCGTCTCTCACTGTCTTTATCAGTCCCCTTAAAGTTTTTTTTAACATATGACAGAATAAGTTATAGGCACAGTGTTCCTTTACCTTTAATTTACTGTATATTCCTAAAAACAAAAATAACTATTGTACTACCACAGTACAGTTATCCAAATCAGGAAATTTGATCTTGATAAAATGCCATTATATAATATACAAACCTTATTCAAATTTAAAATTGTCTTACCTATTTCTGGTCCAGGACCTAATGGTCCAGGAACATATGTTGAATTAAGTGGTAATGTCTAGTCTACTTTAATCTGGAAATATTGTGTGTGTGTGTGTGTGTGTGTGTGTGTGTGTGTGTGTGTACTTTTATTGGTGCAAGTAATTATACATAATAGTGAGATTCAAAGTGATACATGCACACAGCACTTGGTGTATTTCCCTCCATGGAAATATTCTCAAGTTGATGTTGTCTTTCACAAGCTCTTCAGTGAAGAAACTTGGCAAAGTAACTGGCCTGAGCACTTAAAAAATACCAAGCTTAACTGGTCGTGGTGGCGCATGCCTGTAATCCCAGTACTTGGGAGGCTGAGACAGGAGGATCGCAAGTTTGTGGCCAGCCTCAGCAACTTGGTGAGGCCCTTCGTAACTTAGTGAAATCCTATTTCAAAATAAGAAGTAAAATAGCTCAGAGGTAGGGTAGAATGCCCCTGGGTTCAATTCTCATTACCACTAAGAAAAGAAAAAAAAAAGTCAAGCTCATGATGGGCAAAGAAAGACTGACGTTCATATTTAGTTAAGCAGGTGCCAGGGGAATACATCTGAAAGTGACTAATAGAACTGTGTGCAGAGTCGCCTCAATTGACTACAAAGGGGATGTAGGGATGTTGTGGCATCCGTAAACATGGGGCACTTGTAAGTAAAAAATACTCAAACACATTTGAATTGGATAAATGTGTGTCAGAAAAGCAACACATTTAAGAAATCCCATTTAAAAAAAATACAGGGCCGGGCGTGGTGGCGCACGCTTGTAATCCCAGTACTTTGGGGGGCGGAGACCAGAGGATCCTGGTTCGCGGCCAGCCTCAGCTCGCTCGCTCTCTCTCTCTCTCTCTCTCTACTTAGTGAGGCCTTCCGCAACTTCGTGAGACCCGGTTTCAAAATAAAGTATAAAAAATAGGACCGGGGGTGTAGCGCGGAGGTAGAACGCCCCTGGGTTCAATCCCCAGTACCGCAAAATAAATAAATAAATATATAAATACAGATTTTTTTAATGAGTATTGATAATGTGAGATCTTGATAGAAATATTAAATCAAAGAGTGATGTGTTAGGTTCTTCGCTGGAAGACCAGCTATCTTGGAGGCTGAAGCCGAGGGAGTAAACATCAGCTGCTGGTGTCTGTTTCTCAGTGTCTCCGGTTTATAACTCAATTTGAAAGAATCAGAGACAATAGCTTCCCTGCATTAATAGGATGTTTTGTCTTGCTTCATGGCTTATTGGAGGCCTAATCTTTTTAATTTTCACAGTGGAATTCTGGCAGAATGGATGATTCCATTAAATTTGTCCTCATTTTCATATGATTAAATTTCAAGTATGATATGTGCCCAATGATGTAATCTAGAAGATACAGATATGACCTCACAGAATTGTGACAGAAATAGCATTTCCTGTTTTGTTTTGTTGTTTTGAATTAGCGTTGGGTTGGAGGGGTTGTTTTGTTTTGTTTTGTTTTGTCTTGTCTTGTTTTGTTTGCAGTACTAGAGATTGAACCCAGAGGGATTCTACCTCCGAGCTACACCCCAGCCCTATTTTTTATTCTTTATTTTGAAACAGGGTCTCACTAAGTTGTGGAGGGCCTCACTAAGTAGCTGAGGCTGGCCATGAACTTGCAATCCTCCTGTCTCAGCCTCCCAAGTACTGTGATTACAAGCGTGAGCCACCACGCCCGGCTGGATTGGTGGCATAGAATGGGAATTATAAATAGAGTGGATTTGATGAACCAGAGTGCCAGAGCTCAGTAGTCAAAGACAGACAGAAAAGCCCTGTCAAGCGAGACATCTCAGTTCCGCACACTTTCCTTCCATGACCAGCAAGTGCTGTGGCCAGTTATGTCCTTAAACAGCACATAACCAATACCAGTAGAACGTGCCCATACAGAGATCTTTTTCCTATATTATGTGATGCACTCTCTTTCCTCATGGATGAAACACTTCATTATTTTTCCTCCAAAAGCAAGATGGTTTGTGACTGTTTTCAGTTGCTATCCAAACACTAAATAATGTGGCTCACTCCCAGAAAACACTGTCCTGGAGGTTCTGGCACACGCCGCTTTTCTTCCTGTTGCAGGCAAGTTGTCTGCTCAGCTTACTGAGAAGACCTGAAATCAGTAGTAGACTGCTGTCAAGAGTAGAGTCTTAAGCAAAGGCTTAGTCCTTTCATCAGCATCTAATACCCTCATACTGATAGGCAGCATACACGTCATGCGGGCTAGTATGACTAGTCTCACTTACTTCTCTACGTTGGCATATATTACAGTTGGAAGATTAATCAATGTTTATGTCACTATCTCTCCTTAGTCCTTCCCAAATGCAGTTTATTAGTTTTCCAACTGTATTTTTTATTTTTCTCTAGGAACATGTTTCTTTTAGAAATGTTAAAATTCTGACGGTTGAAGAGAAAATTAGTACTTGTGTTAAACCTATGTGGTCTGCATGATAACTGGATGTCTCATAATCTGCTGCAGACTCAGATCTCTAATTCCGGATTGCTTAACTACCTTGCATGATTCACCTTTAGTCATGGTCTTCCTAGCTGAAAAGCTTCATCATTAATATCTGCAATGGATTTGGGGGGGGGGGGATTAGGGATTGAACCCAGGGACATTCTACCTCTGAGCCACACCCCCAGCCCTATTTTATTTTTTATTTTGAGACACGCTCTCTCTGAGTTGCAGGGACTGCCTTCAAACCTGCGATCCTCCTGTCTCAGCCTCCCAAGTACTGGGATTACAGGCATGTGCCACCACGCCTGTCTCTACAGTTGATTTTTAAAACCTCAAGTGTTTGACACACTTAAAATATTCAGATGTTTCATTGTAAGCACACTTAGTGGCTGTATGACTTGGAGCATGCTCCAGAAACTCGGCCTCAGTCACTTCAACTGTTAATGGGACAATCATGTGATAGGGCTTACATGTGAATTTATTTAAAGCCTCAGCATCTTCTCTGCCATATAATAAACTGTGTTACCTTTCTGGAGTGCCGCAGTTCACAGTGACCACACAGTGCTATGGTCTGTTTTTCTCTGAACATTTAAGCAATATTAAACAAGAACGCTGTCCCTCATTGTCTTGCAAGTGGCTGTGTCTTAGGAACATGCTCGTTTAGGAACAGAATGCTTTCTAAAGTTATCTGTACCTTACAGCTTCCCAGCTTTTTACCTGTGCTTCGTCTTCTTCCTTCTAAAAAAAATTACTAGCCGCCCCTACCACAGTGTTTTCCAGCTACTAACAGTTGAGCATTTTAGAAAACGGGTATCCACTGAGCCGTTGTCTGAATGTCTTGCTGGGTCATTTGCTACATTAGAAAAAGCAGACAAACTTATAGCCTTTTTTCCAAGCAGACAAACTTATAGCCTTTTTTCCAAGCTGGTGCCTATTTCAAAATGCACTGCTCTGGAAGAAAACACTGAGTAAAGGGGATGACTAAAATGTTTCCTTCTCGATGAACACATTTTGCTAGCTCAGTTTTTGGGGAATCAGGATGAGCGCAGGGCTGGCTCTGCTGTGAGGCGGGCCTGGGAGGACCGGCCTGGGAAGCCACTCCAGCAAATGTGTCTAGCATTTCTCTTTCTTGCATCAGAGAGCAGGGCCCGGGACCGTTGTCTCTCAGCATGCAGGGAAACTCAGATGGTTTCTTGATTGAATTTAAGAATAAATTTCATATCCACATATATAGAACAATCTGTTTAATACAAATGATTCCTTTCCAAGACTGTTTTTAACCTTTTTTTTTTTTTTTGGTGGTACCAGGGATTGAACCCAGGGGCATTCTACCTCAGAGCTACACCCCCAGCCCTATTTTTTATTCTTTTTTTTTT
>PVJS01010198.1:0-48586 GCA_004027185.1 Glis glis | reverse complement strand
GTGGACTGGCTCCATTCTATACTACACAAGGTGGACTGGCTCCATTCTATACTACACAAGGTGGACTGGCTCCATTCTATACTACACAAGGTGGACTGGCTCCATTCTATACTATACATAGTGGACTGGCTCCATTCTATATTATACACAGTGGACTGGTTCCATTCTATACTACACACAGTGGACTGGCTCCGCTCTATACTAGCCTGGTAGTCTTGGAAACATTATAGGGTTCTAGAGGTGATGAATCTGTACACCTCACCTCACACTGTCATGTAATTCTAGTACCTGGTTACAAATTTTCAATATGAAAAATAATCTCTAGACATGCAGAGTATCTGCGTTCACCTGATCAGGGCATTTTTTCTATGGAGGCAAGCTACATGAGCAGTCAAGTGAGCAGACAGTTGCTTGGAGAGAATAGAAGAAGCCAGGGCTGCAGGGGTGGGAGCAGTTTTACAACTGGGATCTGTGTAGGACTGCAGTAAGAAGAGAGTCCAGGGGGCCTCCATCTTTGGTCAGCGCTTAGATAAGCTCCACTGGTCTTATTTCTGGCAAGTGATTTCTGCTCCTTGACTGACCAAACCGTCCCCTACCCCTGTTCTGTAGATCCACATTAATGTCTTCAGTCTGGTTGATGCCCATCCTTACTGCCTGGGGAGCCATTTGAGGAACTTGCTGATCTCTGCTCTAATCCATCAGGAATTCATTTAACGTTAACTCTCAGAGGGTGACTTCATTTCTTCTTCTTCTTTTTTTTTTTCTTGGTACTGGGGATTGAACCTAGTGGCATTCTACCTCCAAGCTACATCCCCAGCCCTATTTTATTTTTATCTTGAAACAGGGTCTCACTAGGTTGCTGAGTCTCACTACTTGATAAAGCTGTCCTTGAACCTGCGATCCTCCTGTCTCAGCCTCCCCAGTACTGGGATTACACGCATGCGCCACCATGCCCGGCAGGCAATTTCATTTCTAAGGCTCGAGGGCCACAGTGACAGCCACGCAAAAGAACCGAAAAGCCTCCCCACCTTAAAGGGCAGAATGCAGACTCAGATGGAACCGAGGGAAGGGAGGCACTGCTTTGTCAGGACAGTCAGCTGCAAACCCTCAGGAATGTGGGGGGATAACAGAAAGGCCCTACGGAAGTGAGATGCTCAGAGTGAGGGAGTCAGGGGTGAACAAGAGGGAAAAGGAAATGCCAACCTCCCCTCCCCAGTTCTCCCAAGGGCCTGTCCTGACAGTCTCCTCCCTCATCTTCACAAAGGGGCAGCCAGCAAAAAATGGAGATGACAACAGTATTTTGTGTTCCTCGTAAATCTGGGCTCAATTTGAAGCAGAATATTAATGGTGGAAGGCTCGATAGCTCATTACCAATCCCCCCGGGCAGATAGTCCCCAGAAAAGATAAATATTTGAAAAGGCGATGATAATGGGCATGATAATTTATAGTCAGTATTCCACAGACGTTTTCATCCAGTCTTTTATACAAGCGCTGCAGAGTGAAATTGGCAACAATTATATACATATATGTTTTTGAATTCTGAACTCTGGTTTTGAGGATCATTAAGCCCAGCTGAGCCTTCAAAAGAGATCAGCTTCTTTATTGATGTTCCTGGGACGCGCAACGCCGTGTCTAGGTTTTATCCCTTTTTCTTTCAGGACGCCGAGTAAAAATAGATTGAGGCTTGCACCGTTTTTCTCAGAATCTTGCTTGAAGGTCATCTTGAGGTCACCCTAGCAGCTCTCAAGACTGCTTCTGAGTGCCAAGCTTGGAAAACTTCACCCCTTTCTGGGTTTGAACTTCTGTCTTTGGAGGGCACTTTAACCTCTTTCTGACTTCGAATTAGCTTTTCTTCAGTGACAAAAGTTGAGAGGAAAGTGAAAAGAGTGGGAGAGGTTGCCTGGGGCACAGGTTGCAGAAGGAATGGGCTGCCTTTCATCTCGTCCTCTGAGGTGGTTCTGGGGATTAATACCGCTATCTTTAAAGTATCCTTTGGATCCAAGCCTCCCAAGGAAGATATTGATGTCTACAAGCAGACACAATTCCCAGGGCCACGGGTTGATTTATGCTGACCTGTGCACCTGCGCGCACAGATTTGTCTTCAGTGTCAACTCCGACAAGATGAGTCATCCTTACATGCACTCTTCATAGAGAGCCTGTTATAGATCCTTCCAGATCCCTGCAGGCAGGGCCTCCTGGAGCTGCGAACTTTCCCATTAGGTAGAGAAAGATTTTCAAGTGGAAAAGGAATCTTCCTTTCATCTGGAGGACATGGGGTGAGGATGACTGGCAGAGACTCATTGTCTCAAAAGACCCCATCCCAAGAGAAGTCTTTTGTTTTATTTCCTCATTACTAAAAGAACCAGTCGAATGACTTTTTAAATTAAGGAGCCGGTCTGTTCTCAAAGATAAATTTATCTTTTAATTCATTCAACAAGTCTTTGCAGAGTATCGACTGTGTTTCTGGGAAAGGTATTAGGTTTAAAGTTTAGCTTCAGCTTGCAGGGAGCTGACATTCTAGCGAGAATGGATAAAAAGCAAGGAAAGATGCAAATGAAGCCTGTAACTAGTAATGTGAGGGTGGTTTTTTTTTTTGCGGTACAGGGATTGAACGCAGGGGCGTTCTACCTCCATGCTACACCCCCGGCCCTATTTTTTATACTTTATTTTGAAACCGGGTCTCACGAAGTTGCGGAGGACCTCACTAAGGACAGAGAGAGAGAGAGAGAGAGAGGGGGGGGAGAGAGAGAGAGACAGGGAGAGCGAGAGAGCTGAGGCTGGCCGCGAACCCAGATCCTCCGGTCTCCTCCTCCCAAAGTACTGGGATTACAAGTGTGCACCACCACGCCTGGCGAGGGTGTTTGTTTTTGAGATAGTGTCTTGCTATGTTGCCCAGGCTGGTCTTGAACTCCCAGGATCAAGAGATCCTCCCGCCTCAGTCTCCACAGTAGCTGGGACTACAGGTGTGCACCATCGCTCCTGGCAAGGAAATCTGATGTAAGGTGATCCTGGAGGGTCACCCTGGGAAAGGGACATTGAGCTGAATCCTGAAAGAGGAGCATGCAGGAAGTCTTCCACGCAGAAAGACTATCAAGAGCAAATATCTCAAAGCCAGAAAAAGCAGACATGGATCTATAGAACATAACGGAGCCAGAGCCAGGCGGGGTGGTGCACGCTTGTAATCTCAGTACCTAGGAGACTAAGACTGGAGGATTGCAAGTTCAAGGCCAGCCTGCCCAACCCAGTGAGACCCTGTCTCAAAATTTTAAAAAGAAAGTTTTTTAAGGGCTGAGGGTGTAACCCAGTGGTAGAGTGCCCCTGGGGAGCAGGAAAGGAAGAGGAGGAGGAAAAGGAAGCAGCCACCTGAATGTCTAACTCAAGGCACAATGAGAATAAAGAAGTAGGTGAGAGACTTATTGTGTGAGACCTGGTAGACATTCTACCTCTGAGCTACACCCTCAGGCCTTTAAAAAAATTTTTTTAGCTGGGTGTGGTGGCGCACACTTGTAATCCTAGTACTTGGGAGGCTGAGACAGGAGGATCGCAGGTTTGAAGATAGCCTCAGCAATTAGTGAGACTCTCAGCAAACCTAGTGAGACCCTGTTTCTAAATAAAAAATAAAATAGGGCTGGGGGTGTAGCTTGGAGGTAGAAAGCCCCTGAGTTCAATCTGCAGTGCCACAAAAAAAAAATTTTTTTTTTTTTGCTTTGAAACAAGGTCTCACTAGGTTGCCAAGAGTCTCATTAAGTTGCTGAGGTTGGTCTTGAACCTGCAGTCCTCCTGTCTCAGCCTCCCAAGTATTGGGATTACAGGTGTGCACCACCACAGCTGGCACCCCTTTTAATATTTTTAACCCTTTTAAAATTCTTCGCTAGCCAGGCGTGGTGGCGCACGCTTGTAATCCCAGTACTTGGGAGGCTGAGACCAGAGGATCGGGGTTCGTGGCCAGCCTTAGCTACTTAGTGAGGCCCTCTGCAACTTAGTGAGATCCTGTTTCAAAATAAAGAATAAAAAATAGGGCTGGGGGTGTAGCTTAGAGGTAGAATGCCCCTGGGTTCCATCCCCAGTACCGCAAAAAAAAAAAAAAAATTCTTCACTGACAACTGCATGTTTATGGCTAGGGTAACTCAAGTTTGAACCATATCATAAAGTCTGTTATGCTAACATCTTTCTGCAATTCTTTCCACGAAGCCAAGTAATTTTCCTTTTTCACATTGTGTCATTCTGCAAACTGGTACTGACTCTACAGTACAATTTTTCTTGGTTAGAAATTAAAAAAAATTTTAGCATTTAATACTTGGCAGAGTTGTATAAGCTACTTTTCATTTATCTGGGATACTCTCTAATGTTAATTTAATGTTTGAAAAGTAAAAATATCATTAAATAATTTTCAAACAAGCTTTTTGATGAATCAGTAAGTTTCATACATGTGGAGAATTCTTTACTTGGCAAATTGTCATTGGGTGAATTAAATTTCTGTAAATGGGCTTTTGACAAGTTGATTGTCAGGTAATTCATCCAGAAAAGATTCAATTTCCATTAATGAAAAAAGAGTCCATACATAAATGGAAAATGTATATTGAGTCCAAACTTTTGCCTTTTGAGAAAAACACAACATGCTTACAGATTTAAATTGGTATTTTTGTTTGTTTGTTTGTTTGTTTGTTTGTTTGGCACTAGGGATTGAATCCAGGGGCATTCTATCTCTGAGGTACACCCCCATCCCTATTTTATTTTTTATTTGGAAACAGGGTCTCACTAAGTTGCTGAGGGCCTCACTAAGCTGCTGAGGCTGGCCTTGAACCTGGGATCCTCCTGTCTCAGCCTCCTAAGTAGTGGGATTACAGGTATGTGCCACTGCGCCTGGCTTAAATCGGTATTTTTTAAAGCTCCCAGTCATCAGAGTTGCAGAAAACCTTTAGGTCCATTCTCAGCCAGGCAGCTGCATCTCTTTATATACAGTTTTATCAAGTTTATAAAATGTGACATATTCTGCTTTGCTTTCAGGGTAGGCTCTCTCTCTCTCTCTCTCTCTCTCTCTCTCTCTCTCTTTCAGGACAACACAGACAGGCATTTATTAGTGCTTCTCATTAAATGTCTTCCTGGATTTTTTTTTTAATCTCCAACAAAGTTCCTGGTATACTGCCGGATGACTACCCAAAATGTTGTTACAATTGTGGGATTTTTATGATTTAAAAGTCATTTAAAAATCAATTCCCTTTGCCATTTACTCAAAGAGACACTTACTTGCTTTCTGTTGTTTTGAAATGTGGTCGAGTGGAAGAAGCTTTCTCTGGCCCTCATCACCCTCCGGTCAGAGGTTAAACCTTCCTCTCACTCAAGTCTTGTTTTATGAGAATGGCAAATATTTTTGTTATGTCTTTGTTGTTGTTGTTGTTGTTGCTTTCTTTTTTGGTCTCCCTTTCTGAAGCAGTGCTAGAAGTTGCGGCTGACTTTTGGCCCACCTTATGTTCTACACCATGCACAATTATTTCTATCCTTTCTTTTTTAATTGCCAATATTTATTTATTTTTGTACTTTTATTTGTGCAATGTAGTTATACATCATGGTGAGATTCAAAGTGATGCGAACATACATGCACACATCCCTTGGTGTATTGCCCTCTGTATACCAGCCCCCCTTTTCCCCATCCTCCCTCCCCATACATATTAGTGAGATTGGTAGTGAAACTTTGTAAGAGGTAACCTTATTTGAACTGTTCCTTCCTCTCTCATTTCCCTCTTCCCTGCCTCCCTCCCCCATTCCTTTCCTCTATTCTATGGATTTCCTCATTTGACTGAAATCCCTTTTGCTTCCTATTTTTGTTCTAGCTTCCATGTATGACAGGAAACATATGACCCTTGGCTTTCTGAGACTGGCTGATATCACTTAGCATAATATTCTCTAGTTCCATCCATTTTCCTGCAAAATGACAAAATTTTGTTCTTCTTCATGGCTGAGTGAAATTCCATTGTGTGTATATACCACAGTTTTGATATCCATTCTTCTGTTGATGGACACCTAGGTTGGTTCCATAATTTGGCCATTGTGAATTGTGCTGCTATAAACATGGGTGTGCATGTATCACTATAGTATTCTAACTTCAATTCCTTTGCAAAGATACCCAGGAGTGGTATGACTGGGTCATATGGTGGTTTCATTACTAGTCTTCTGTGGGATTTAGCATTTCTTAAACCTGCCTGAATTTTACTTTTCTGCACAAATAAAAATTAAATGAGTATACTGTACGAAAAGGAGGAAGGCAGGCACAGTGGCACACACCTGTAATTCTAGTACTTAGGAGGTTGAGAAAGGAGGATTGCAGGTTCAAGGCTAAGCTCAGTAACTTAGCGAGACCCTGTGTCAAAACAAAAAATCAAAAGGGCTGGGGGTGTATCTTGGAGGTAGAAAACCCCTGGGTTCAATCCCCAGTACTAACAAAAGAAAAAAAAAAGGAAAAAGAAAAGGATAAGCAGTATCCACTCTGCAAAGAGCGTAAATATGCTTGAAATTTCAGTGTCTTTTCTTACCTAGAATAAAGCAGAATGACAAATTATTTGAATTAGATCTTTTTATTTAGAAGACAGGCTGAGACAGAAGAATTGCAGGTTCGAGGCCAGCCCCAGCAAATTTAGCAAGACCCTGTTTCAAAATAAAAAATAAAAGGGGATGGGGTATAGCTAGGAGGTAGATTGCCCCTGGGTTTGATCCCCAATATCAAAAAAGGACTAATAGTTCCTTTAAATTCCTTTAAATGGGTGACTTCAAATTGTCATTATTGTTATTATAATATTCTTTGTACAATCAGGTTTTTTAATGAGCACACTGGTGCAGGAAGTTGGGTTAGCCTCAACTAAACCTCACAGAATTAATCCCCCCTTTCCCCCACCCCCTCCTGGAATGAGAGAGTTAAAAAAAGATCAGCAAATAATAATAATTATTATTATTATTATCTAATAATAATTATTATTAATGATTTAATAATAATTATTTTAAAAGATCATGTAATTATGGAGGAGGAAAGAGAAAAATTCTTTATGACTTTCTAGTTCTTAAATATCATTTTTTTGTGAGACCTAGAGACCCTGCCTGTGGATACAATAAACTCTTCCAATAAACTCATTTCCTTAAGTCAAGAATATTTATATTTTTGGCATCCACATGATTCCTGACTAAGAAACACCAAGATAATGTATCTTTAATGAAATGAACATGTTTATAATATATAAATGAAATATATGCTTATAATGAGCAAGGAGGAAACAGGCAAAGCTACTGTAGTCTTCATTCTTGTGATGAGACCAGAGCGGTTCATCTGTGATTTCTCTCTTCTACAACCCATTCTATATTCACTTTACCCTCAGACAGAACCTCAGTGGGTCAGGGTTCTTTACCTGGTGAGATGACCAAGCCATCAGTCCCTTCCGATTCCTCAGCCGTCTGCCCTTTTGTCTTCTTGTTTCTATCGTTTGCTATTGACCTTTGCTATTGATCATGGAAGTACTAAGGACCCCGAGAGAATCCTGTGTTCCAGATACAGTCCTTCTTGCTTGCACTGTGTAGCAGCAGCAGCAGCAGCAGCAGCTCAATTTCCCCTTGGTAACTGGGATCACGCATTCTAGCCAGTACAGTAACATCTTTTTCTGCAAGTTGGCTCAGTGGTTCAAGTCACCCACAGTGGCCAGCTGGCAGCCTCATCTTCTAGTAAGCTGCAGTACCACAAAGCTGGTCAACGAAGGGTGGATTTGGAGCTGAGAAAAGATGACAAATTGATAGCTGGCATGGTTGTCTCTGTTTTTCATAGGAGAAATCTTTGATTTGGAGAGGATAGCTGTCTCCCATCACCTGCCAACAAGAGGCAGGGTCCAGACTTCAGCCTGGGTCCTCAGACCGCAGAACTGTTTTTGTTGTTGTTGTTGTTTTTGTGGTACTGGGGATTGAATCCAAGGACATTCTACTTCCTAGCTATACCTCCAGCCCTTGTTATTTTTTTGTTTTTGAAATAGGGTCTTGCTAGGTTGCTGAGAATCTCGCTATGTTGCTGAGGCTGTCCTTAAACCTGCAATCCTCCTGTCTCCGCCTCCCAAGTACTAGGATTACAAGCGTGTGCCACCATGCCCAGCTCAGACCTCAGATCTGAATGTACCTTTCTGTTAATTGTTCATGCAGACGGGATGGAGCACCAGACCGGAACTATAAGCCCTGGGTCTGAATTCACTCACTGACTCACTGTGAGACCTTGGGCAACTCACTCAAGGATTCTGAGCTTCATTTTTCTCAGCTGTCAACCCAGGATACTAGTCCCCAGTTGGCAGGATTAGATGAGAAGTGAACTAATTCCAGGTTTATGAAAGTGCTATGTAAACTATAGCAGATTATACGAAGCTACGGTATCATTATTAAGGTTTTTACAGACTCAATTTACTGCTTACCCATAGAGAATTTTGATTAATTCCTTAGCACCTCTTGGTTGATGAAAAATGGCCTTTATTAGGGGAAGTTGCTGCCATTCAGGCCACAGACTGGAGTGATTTCTAAAACTGGCAGGAAATGTAACGCAAGTGGGCACAGTCTGGGGTGGTGGGAATTGATAGAATTCTTTGTATCCGTAATCTCTGAACCGCAATTATTTTTGCAAATAGTTCTTGCAAGTCATTTTGGGAAATGGCTCACTGCCTTTTTTCTATTTTATTAAATCTAAGAACCTCATTAAGTCAAACTACCAGCCATGCATTGTCAGCAGGAAGAAAATGGGGAAAGTCCTCGTTCCGTGTTTGATCATGAAAACCTTTCTAACGAACCCAAGACAAACACATTCCCCTCCTACCGCCTATTCACACGAGATTAACTATTGTGCCTGTTCACAATATTCAATCATCATTTCTTCCCCATTTAAGAGCTGCTTGCATGAATTAGGAAACGGAGAACAGCAGGCTTAGTACATCGTTCCACATTCTCGGCACCAGAAATATGGCTTAATTAAATGCAATTAGGACACTGACACTATTTTTATTAAGAGAAGAAGAAGCTAAAGCTCTCCCCCTGCAAAATAAAGAGGATAGTCGGAGGAATTAAAGTTTATTTTCCACACTGTCATACTCATTCCGGGCTGTTCCCAGGTTTTGGTGATTATCCATTTCATAGATCATTATTCCCAACCCTGTCTAGCAAACACCTATACTTCATTTCTTTTTTCTTTTTTTTTTTTTTTTGGTGGTACCAGGGATTGAACCCAGAGGCGTTCTACCTCCGCGCTACACCCCTGGCCCTATTTTTTATACTTTATTTTGAAACCGGGTCTCATGAAGTTGCGGAGGGCCTCACTAAGTAGAGACAGAGAGAGAAAGAGAGAGAGAGAGAATTGAGGCTAGCCGCGAACCCGGATCCTCCGGTCTCTGCCTCCCAAAGTACTGGGATTACAAGCGTGCGCCACCATGCCCGGCTTGAAAACAATTTTTAATGAATGCATGACATTCCATAATATGTGTATATGCATATGCGTGTGCCTCCTCGGTGTGTTTATACATAGGCAGGCAGACAGACACGCACGTATACCTGAATGTATTGCTTATTATAGTAAAGGATACATGGAAAACCACATAACACAAAGCTGAGTTTATTGCTTACTGGAGTAAGGGAGGGCTGGGCTGGTCAGGGACAAGCTTGCTGAGCAGAACAGACTGATGATTTTATATGGAATTTGGGGAAGTGTGGAGTTCAGGGATTGTCAGATTTTTCAGGGATGTAAGTAGGTGGACATCAACTCTAGAACTGTGATTATTCCAGTGAAACTATTGTGGGTTGATTGGTCTTTAGAAGCATATTTATTGGATTGACTCCATTCCTGATTGGTTGACTTTCAGACAAACCGCCACTGATTGGTTGGTTTGCCAAAACGTGTTCACTGAAGTAAGTTACGTTGACTGATAGACTTTAAAAACCAGCTATGGTGGTGTTTGTTACCATGGTTACAGGTTGACCAGGCTTTTCCTAGGAATATGGGAAATTTCTTTTATTCTCAACACCATAATTTATCTAATAATTCTCTCATTTTGTGATAATTGGATCACTTATAGCTTTTCCATTTTTGTAAATAATGCTCCAATGAGCAACCTAACAAATCTTCGTGCACATTGGTGATTATTTTCTTAGTAGAGATTTCTAGAAATGGATTGGTGATTCGATAGATGAAAAATTTTTTCATTTTTTAAAAGTAATACAGGTCGCTGGGCCTGGTGGCGCACACCTGTAATCCTAGTACTCTGGAGGCTGAGACAGGAGGATTGCAGGTTTGAGGACAGCCTCAGCAAGTAGCGAGACTCTCATCAACTTAGTGAGACCCTGTTTCCAAATAAGAAATAAAAATCGGGCTGGGGGTGTAACTCAAAGGTAGAATGCCTCTGGGTTCAATCCCTAGTACTACATACACACACACAAAAGTAATACAGGTCTGTTACAGAATATTTCTGAAATATAGATATATAGATTGGAAAAAAATTAGAATCATCCATGAGCTAACCCCCATGCCATACAATCCTTGTTTAATGGTTAGTGCTTTTTCTTCTAGCCCATTTTTTGTGCTTCTGTAGATCTATAGTAAGAAACATGAATGAGAAATCTGGTAGTACTCTTTTCCAGTTTGCTTTCTTTGCCTAATTAGTTATAATGTATAGCTTTCTTTCTCATCACATAGTATGAGTGTTTCTATCTGTACATAATACTGCAATTTTTTTGACTTTTTTCTATTGTTATATATTCATGGCTCCCTTTCTTTTCCTTCTGTTTATTCCTATATCACTATATTCCTGTCTTCCTTTTTTATTTAATTATAACTAGTATTATTCTATCATTTTTTTTTCGGTACCAGGGATTGAACCCAGGGGCACTCTACCTCCGAGCTACACCCCCAGCCCTATTTTTTTATACTTTATTTTGAAACCGGGTCTCACGAAGTTGTGGAGGGCCTCACTAAGGAGAGAGAGAGAGAGAGACAGAGACAGAGAGAGAGAGCTGAGGCTGGCCGCGAACCCGGATCCTCCGGTCTCCGCCTCCCAAAGTACTGGGATTACAAGCGTTCGCCACCACGCCTGGCTTATTCTATAATTTTTAAATGCTTTGAAATCATAAACAAAGATTGCATATATTTGTGTCTAAATATTCACACATACCTATATTTATTGTTTTAGAATAAATTCATAGAAGTTGGATTTTGGATCAAGTTTTAAGACTTTTGATAAATATGTTGCAAAAATGACCTTCAGAAAGATTAAAATTTTAGGCGGTTCATTTAGGATGTCCATTTTTATGCACCTTTTGAAATGCTTTGTTTCATTATTTTTCTACTCTGCCAATTTTATAGAAAGAAATATTATCATATTATACTAATTTGTATTTCACTGAGTGGGGGGTTGAAAATTATTTTCCAATTTTGTTGTTTTTTTCTTGAATTAATTTTTTGTTCATGAACTATGTTCTTTTTCTGTAGGCAGGCTTATATTTTTATATATAGTTGTTAGAATACTTTATATAAAACATCTTCACTCTTGTGGCATTTCAGACTATCTTATTATTTTCTTTAAATTTGATTGCTAGTTACTTAAAAAAAATCTCTCTCTTTTTTGTGTGTGGTACTGGGAATTGCACCCAGAGACATTCTACCTCAGATTTATACCCGCAGTCTTATTTTTTTATTGTTGTTATTGAGGATTGAACCCAGGGGCATTCTACCTCTGAGCTATACCCCCCAGCCCTATTTTATTTTTATTGTGAAACAGGGTCTCACTAGGTTGATGAGAGTCTCACTACTTGCTGAGGTTATCCTCGAACCTGCGATCCTCCTGTCTTAGCCTCCCAAATACTGGTATTATAGGCATGCACCACTATATCCGGCTGCCCCCAGTCCTATTTTATTTTTTATTTTGAAACAAGGTCTCACTATTGCTGAGGGTCTCGCTAAGTTGCTAAGGCTGACCTCAAACCTATGATCCTCCTGTCTTAAACTCTCAAGTACTGGGATTATAGGCATGTGCCACCATGCCCAGTTTAAAAATATCTTTATTATGGAAATTTTAAAAATTTTAAAGGTATCACATTCAATATGCAACACTACAGAAAATAGTAAAATGAATCTCTATAAGCACACTACCCAATTTCAATGATTACCTTGGTCCATTTTGTATCCCCTGCTCTCTCTCACACACTGTGGATTATTTTGAAGCAAAACCCAGACATCAAATAATCTCATCAGTACATATTTCTGTATGCATACATTTTAAAGCCTAACAATTCCACTATCCTCCCCCAAAAAACCCTATAAGTCCTTATTATTAAATATCTAGTCTGAGCTGGGCATGGTGGCGCACGCTTGTAATCCCAGTACTTGGGAGGCTGAGACCAGAGGATCTGGGTTCGTGGCCAGCCTCAGCTACTTAGTGAGGCCCTCCGCAACTTAGTGAGATCATGTTTCCAAATAAAGACTAAAAAATAGGACTGGGGGTGGAGCTCGGAGGTAAAATGCTCCTGGGTTCAATCCCCAGTACCGCAATATATATATATATATTATATATATATATATATATATATAGTCTGTACTCATTTTCCACATATATATAAAATCACAAATCATTGGAATGTTGAGTTAGACTCATAAAAATCAAAGATTGTACTCAGCATCAAACTCCGAAAATAATTTAAAAATATAGGCTATCAAGATGTTCAAACAGGAGCACAGAGTACCTTAGGGAATAGGAAAAATTATTTTGGGATGGATTTTGGAAACCAGGCAAAGCAACGGCCGGCACGGAGGACAGCGGAATGCCGGAGGTACCCTGGCAGATGTTCAAGGAAGCAATGCTAAGGACAGAGGCTAAGACAAGTGAGCATGTCTAAGTGGATACTCAATCTAAGGCTAGAAAGTCCCCAGGACCTTCTAGGAGTCTGTCCTTGGAGGGCCAAGAAGACGCACCACGAGAAGGTGCTGGCAAGGGGGCACCTGCACCACTCATGCATTCAGTGTGGTGCTGCGCTGCAGCCAGGGCTGGCGGGAGAAAAGATGATCTCCATATTATAGTGCTACACGCATATCCATGTTTATAGCAGCACAATTCGCAATAGTCAAAGCATAGAACCAACCTAGATGTCCATCAACAGATGAATGGATGGCAAAATTATGGGATATACACATAGAATTCTATTCGGTAATAAAGATGAACAAAATTATGTCATTTGCAGGAAAATGGATGGATCTGGAGAACATTATGTTAAGTGAGATTAGCCACTCACAGACTGGGAAGGGTCATATGTGTTCTCTCATATGCGGAAGCTAGGGAGTAATTGGGTTACCAGAGGGACTTTAGATAATGGAGGAGAAACCCCAGTAGAGCAATGGAGGGAGTTTAGGGGAGAGAGTGTGTGTGTGTGTGTGGGGGGGTTAATAAAGGAAACACTTCCATTGACATTATGTACATATGTGAGAATACCAATGCCAATCTCAATATGTATGGGGAAGGGGGAAGTGGAGAGGGAGCTGGGGGTAAGCCCGCTAAGTGCTGTGTGCATGTATGTCACTATTACTATGAACTACATTATGATGTGAGACTATAATGTACCAATAAAAGTATAAAAATGAAAGAAAAGATGATCTCAGAGTTGGGCTTGTTAATCTCCATAGGGATGATGGGGCACTGAAGCAATCAAGGCTGGCTGGCTGAACTTCCAGAAGCCAGGAGAGCATTCTGGCAAGCAGGGTAGAAAGGGAAGCCAAGGGTCTTGACCAGCCAGGAGTTATGAAGTTCACAGAGCACAGTATCTGCAGGGACAAAATCAACAGGATGCCAGCAAGGGTGTCGCTAAACATATAACAAAAAAAGAGGCAAGAATGAAGGAGCAATGTACTTAAGTGCCTGTCTCGTGTCTCCCGAGCCTGGAGGATCCGGGTTCATGGCCAGCCTCAGCTACTTAGTGAGGCCCTCCGCAACTTAGCGAGACCCTGCTTCAAAATAAAGAATAAAAACTAGGGCTGGGGTACGTGTAGCTCAGAGGTAAAATGCCCCTGGGTTCAATCACCAGTACCACACAAAATAGATAAATAAAAATAAATAAATAAATAGTATTTGCCAGTCAGGGGTGGTAGCACACACCTGTAATCCCAATACTTGGGAGGTTGAGACAGGCGGATCACAGGTTCGAGGACAGTCTCAGCAATGGAGTGAGATTCTCAGCAACCTAGCAAGACCCTGTTTCAAAATAAAAAATAATAATAAAATAAAATAGGTCTGGGGATGTAGCTCAGAGATAGAATGTCTCTGGGTTCAATCCCCAGTACCACACACACACAAAAATTAGTATTTGCCAGTTACTCAGGTTTATTATACTAGCAATTATGCAGAGACCTACACCTGCATATGCACCTCCTTGGATGGCATTCGAGCATTTTCTGCCTGCCTTCTCTCTGAACTCCACTGGTCCTCCATCTCCAGACTACTTGTCCTAAATGGATTTGACTGGCCTCATCCATTCTCCACCCCCTACCCCACCTTGGCAATGGTGTGGGCGGCCTGGGAAATGTCACAATCTAACCGAGCGTCTCCAACTCCGATACTGCCTCGAAAGCAAACTCGGCACTTCATTCCAATCGGCCGCCCCAAACCCAGCTGCAGATCTTCTAGTAAGCAACATGGATTTGGCTGAATCCTTCATAAGGAAATTGAAGGGACGATGACGAGCAACACAGGAAAATTTCATCAGAATCCCACCTTTTGCCAGGCGTGGTGGCACATACCTGCAATCCCAGTACTTGGGAGGCTGAAACAGGAGGATCGCAGATTCCAAGCCAGCCTCAGCAACTTAGTGAGATCCTATTTCCAAATAAAAAATAAAACAGGGCAAGGAGTGTAGCTCAAAGGTAGAACACCCCTGGGTTCAATCCCCAGCACCACCAAAAAAAAAAAAAAAAAAAAAAGAAAAGAAAAGCAAACTCCGCCTTCACCCTCTGGAAACTGCTCATTTGAGCTTCTTCATCATTCCTTACCTTAAACTGTAATTGTAGAGCCACTTGGCTCGAGAAAGACTGATCTTCCAATACCCACAGCCACAGAAAAGAAAAAAGAAGGAAGATTAGTCCCGAAGGGGCTTCAGAAGATGGAGCTGCACAATCTGTGTCAACGCAGCAAAACCGGACGGTGGGACGGGCAGCGCACGGAATATGAACAAGGAAGATGGTGATTACACCAGCGACCGGACTGCAGCCCGGATACCGGAGTCTACCTCTGCTTTGCTGGCATAAACATTTTTAGCATCAAAGAGCCAACAACGGCTGGGCATGGTGGCATATGCCTATAATCCCAGTATGTGGGAGTCTGAGACAGGAGGATTAGGGTTCAAGGTCAGCCTCATCAACTTAGTGAGACCCTGTTTCAACATAATTTTTTTTCTAAAAGGGGCTGGGGGTGTAGCCCAGAGGTAGAACAGCTCTGGGTTCAATCTGAAGTACCAAAAAAAAATAAATAAATAAAAGAAAGAAAAACGCCAGGTGTGGTGGTGCATGCTTGTAATCCCAGTACTTGGGAGGCTGAGACTGGAGGATCTGGGTTCACAACCACCCTCAGCTACTTAGTGAGGCCCTCCACAACTTAGTGAGACCCTGTTTCAAAATAAAGAATAAAAAATAGGGCTGGGGGTGTAGCCCAGAGCTAGAATGCCCCTGGGCTCAATCCCCGGTACCGCAAATAAATAAATAAATAAATAAATAAATAAATAAATATAAAATAAAAGAGCCAACACCAGCCAGACATGGTGGCACACACCTGTAATTCCAGTACTTGGAAGGTTGACACAGGAGGATTGCAGGTCTGAGGCCAGCCTCACAATTTAGCGAGACCCTCAGCATCTTAGTGAGACTCTGTTTCAAAAATAAAAAATGGAAGGGGATGGGGGGGCATAGCCCAGAGGTAGAATGCCCCTGGTTTCAATCTCCAGTATCTAAAAAATAAAAAAAGAGCCAACACCAACATCATTAATTCATGTTTCCTAAGCTTCCCAAGTCTGTTGGGCACTGCAGAGCAACAACAATTCCTAACATTAAAAATGAAAGCAGGATAGAGATAAAAGGTCATCATCATTTTTTCATGTTTACTTCCCCTAGGAAGGTGGGTAGTAAGGGAAGTCGTTGGATTCATTTATGGGTGTTCTTACAGGGTAATGAAATAATCATCAAAATGATGATAATCACAGCTAACACTTACTGAGCTCGTGCCACATGGGCCGTTTAATACAGGTGACTGGGCCTCGCTCCCTAATGAACGGAGAGAGGAACGGGAGTCAGATTTATTAAGCACTTAGCGAGCCTCTGGCCCCGTGCTACGTTCTTTTATACACACTCTCATTAAATCCTTAAATGGTAATTTTTTTCAGATGAGGAAAAAAAAGTGCAGAGAGTTTTTAGTCATCTGTTAAGGCCTCAGCATTAGAAGTGGTATATCCGTGGTTCAAGTTCAGTTTTACCTGACCCAAAAAAGTGGACTTCATTTTATTTTATTTATTTATTTACGTGTGTGTGTGTGTGTGTGTGTGTGTGTGTGTGGTGCGTAGTGCTGGGGATTGATCCCAGAGGCATTCTACCTCAGAGCTACATCCCCAGCCCCATTTTATTTCTTATTTTGCCGAGGCTGGCTTTGTTTTATTGTTTTTTTTTTTTTTTGTGGTACTGGGGATTGAACCCAGGGGCATTCTACTTCCGAGCTATAACCCCAGTCCTATTTTTCATCTTTTATTTTGAAACAGGGTCTCACTAAGTTGCGGAGGGCCTCACTAAGTAGCTGAAGCTGGCCATGAAGCTGCGATCCTCCGGTCTCAGCCTCCCAAGTGCTGGGATTACAAGCGTGCGCCACCATGCCTGGCTCCGAGGCTGGCTTTGAACCTGCAACCCTCCTGTCTCAGTCTCCCAAGTACTGGAATTACAGGCGTGTTCCACCATGCCCAGCTCCCACTGTATTCTTCTAATATGACAGGAACAAGTCTCAAAGTTTATACAGTAGGTGCATAAAGTTGACATTGATTTTTTTTTTTTTTGGTCCAGAGAATATTTCCTTTCTCCTGAGAAGGGCTCATTCTAACCCTGTGGGGACTAGCCACCTTCCTACCCCTCTTCATTATACCACGATCTTCCCTGAATAAGGTTTTTCTTAGACCACTGTGAGTTCCTCCTACAATCAGAGGTATCCCAGTTCAATCCCCACTGCAATTTTAATGACAGGGAAGGTCATTAGTTTGCTTTTGTCACATTACACAGCGAGAAAGACTCCACATGATGTAACTGTAACTAGATGGATCTTTGTGTTTGGATGGAAACCAGTCTTCACTCTCTGGCCACACATTTTCTGAAGGAAGCATGGTTTGACCTGAATTATGCGATCATCTATTGTTTATCATATGAAACCAGGCTGGAATAATGCATTTGTTTTCTGGATGAATCAAATGCTTTATCACTTGTTGCCCTTCTGCTCATCAAGAAAGTGTTTACTAGCTGGGCGTGGTGGCACATGCATGTATACTAAGTACTTGGGAGGCTGAGACAGGAGGCTTGCAGATTTGCAGCCAGCCTCAGCAATGTAGGGAGACTCTCAGCAACCTAGCAAGATAGGTTGTATTGAAACCCTGTTTCAAAACAATTTTTTTTTAAAAGAGCTGGGGGGTATAGTTCAGCGGTAGAACACCCCTGGGTTGAGTCCCCAGTCAATCAATCTCTCTCTCTCTCTCTCTCTCTCTCCACACACACACACACACACACACACACACACACACACGAAATTGTTTACTGCAGTAGTAAATAACTAGGGCCCTAGGAAGTGTGTTGGGGAGGAGGAAGGATATTCTAAAAAGCATGGTGTCTTTGAACTCTAGGAATTTACAGTGTGGACAGGATATATAAATATGAAAAGATGTCAAGCTGGGCGTGGTGGCACATGCTTGTAATCCCAGTACTTGGGAGGCTGAGACAGGAGGATCGCAGGTTCAAGGCCAGCCTCAGCAACCTGTGAGGCCCGCAACCCAGTGAGACCCTGTTTCAAAATAAAGAATAAAATAGGGCTGGGGGTGTAGCTCGGAGGGAGAATGACTCTGGGTTCAATCCCCAGTACTATCAAAAATAAAAAAAGGTGTCAATTAGCAAAATTGGCAGTTATTGCACATCTTATGAATTGACTGTGTTCTTAAGCCCCTTGGAAAATGGGTGTGTGAAACTCGGAATATTTCCCCCATGAAAATATAAGATTCTGGTATTCCAAGTCTCATCTACGAAAATTATTTAACAGTGTAATGTCACAAAATGGCCCCAAATCCTTAGCTCCCAAGGCCTTCCCAGTCTGGCTTCTGCCCGCCTTTTTAATCTTTTCACTCTCCTCTTTCCTCAGTCCACTAACTACATCATTCTGGTTTCCTTTCAGTGCCCAACTCTCTGCCCTGTCACAAGTTTCCCCCCACCCTAGTCCACCTTCCAAAATGTTCTCTGCTTATCCCTACCTCACACTTTCACTAACCTGTAGTCATCCTCCCTGATCCAGCCTAAATATAACTTGGTCAGGCGGTGTTTTCTGGCCCCCAGACCAAATCTTCCTTTCAAACACTACCACAAGCCAGCCATGGTGGCACACACCTGTAATCCCATTACTTGGGAGGCTGAGACAAGATGATCGCAGGTTCAAGGCCAGCCTCAGCAATTTAATGAGGCCCTCAGCAACTTAGTGAGACCCTGTTTCAAACTAAAAAATAAAACAGGGCTGGGGTTGCAGCTCAGAGGTAGAATGCCCCTGGGTTCAATCCCTAGTTGCCCCCCCCCAAAGAAATACTAGCACAGTGCTTCCTGCATGCCCTTTGTAGCCCTTCTGGTGCTAGTAGGAATTTGTTAAGTGTCTGTCTCCTCCCTCTGAACCTGTTTCCTCATCTGTACCAGGAGCAAGGAGCCGTTGGCGCATGCACGGTGTATGAGGGCAGGAGGAAAGGCTGGAGGTAGAGCGTGCACATAGTAGGTTCTTCAAGCCTGTGAGCGCCTCCTATCCTGTGAGAAAGACCTGCCCGTGACCTGTCCTGCCTCTGTGGGCTCAGATGCATCTGCCTGGTTTCCCCAACTCCGAAAGCGATGAACAGTTGCTGCCTGCTGAGGCCGCTCAGAAGCAGCCCGGGAGCATTTCTTCCATCCATGGGTGAGCAGATGTGCACCCAGCGGCACACAGGGCTGATGTGGGTCAGCACATCCTAGCTTGCTGCTCCATATGCCGGCCAAACAGAAGACCCTACAGCAGCCTCGTTAAAGCGAAGACCAAGGTCAGTGTGCCGCGCTCTCCTGAGTGTGATGGAAGGACTGGGGCTTGACTGTCTTGGAAAGAGATTGGCTGTTTGGGCTTACAAATTAACCAGGTCATGTGTGGGGTTTCCAGAGGGGGAGGGGGAAAGAGAGAGAGAGAGAGAGAGAGAGAAAGAGAGAGAGAGAGAGAGAGAGAGAGAGAGATTGATTCTAGCAGAGCTCTGAGATGCCCTAGAATGGGCGTTTGGGGAGAACTACTGAGCTAGCCATCCTTGAAGTGTGTGTAATGGCCTCATTCTTCCCGCTGTGGCTCTGCAGGCAGCGAGGCCCTGTCAGGGTGAATCAGTGACTCTAAACCCAGCCTCTGTGGCTAAATGGCTAGGGCAAAATTTTCTTACATCCCAGCAGGCTTCTCTGAAATATTTATGGCAGGCAGGCAACATGGCAAACCCAGAGGTTTGGAAATTTGGGACGAAGGCCCAGGACCAGCCTACCACTGGCCAGCTGGGTGATCCTGGGCCAATCTCTTAAAGGCTTTGAGTTTTCTTTATCTATGAAAAGCATGCAATAAAGCCCGTGGACCTCCCAGGGAGTGTCTCGGGCCCTGGTAAAGTGAAATACAGCCGGCATTATTTTTTTAAATGCTGCTCCAGTTTCTCTTCCTCACCCTCGCAGGCTTTTGGAAGGCTCTCCAAGAATCTGTGACCCAGCATTCAACTTGGATTTATTTATTGAGAAGATTCTGTAAATCAAAGGCATAAAACTGGACTGGGCTCAGGGAAGTATTTCCGCTCATGAGGCAAAGAACAATTCCAGGCGCAGGAAG
This sequence comes from Glis glis, assembly GCA_004027185.1. Taxonomy (NCBI): domain Eukaryota; kingdom Metazoa; phylum Chordata; class Mammalia; order Rodentia; family Gliridae; genus Glis; species Glis glis. Next base: position 28,463 of record PVJS01010198.1, on the reverse strand, counting down.
AACGGAGAGGAGGAAGAGAACTTTGAGCATGTTCCCCTCATCCAACCTTCCCACTGGCTCAGGCACAGCGATTGTTTGAAGTCCCCAAGCCACCCTCCAGCAGAGAAGTAAGGTCCAGCAGGGCAGCTATTTGCAACTGTTTCTAAGGCTTTCTGTTGTTTTCATATTGGGGGGGGTGCTCCCCCTTTGGTCTCCGTAAGATTTCCATCTAATAATTGAGATGGACTTGTAAGGTGTCCCTGTTGCTGCTGCTGCCAGAAAGATGGATTGACCAGGGAACCCAGGAACATAGGAAGCTTTGCTTTGTCTCCAAATAGAGCCTTTTATAGAGGTTCCCAAGTGCCTGCCTGGTGCCTTTCACACATGGGAATCGTGTGTGAATCGCCCCGCGCACGATATGTCGAGTCCCTGGGAAGGGGCACAGGTGTCTGTGTTTCTAACCATTTTCTTAGATGATTCAATTGCCCTGCTAGTCCTGAGAAAACCGGAAGGGAACTTACCCCTGGATGTGCAGCGCTTGAAGGACACGGAGTGAGCAGCTTTGGAGATCACTTGATGTCATCCAGGGCGAGGCCCACAGGGTCCCAAGAAGGTGGACTGTTTGGTTTCATTGAGTCAATAGTCTTTAAGTATGTTTTCAACACTTACTTAGAGCAGAGACACCTGGTGTCAGAGAAGGGCGCTCTGCCCTTCTCTGTTGCCTGCTGTGAATCAGCTCAGGCCCCAAACTTGCAAACCTCACTCTGCCACCACATACTGTATGAGTCCATCTATACGAAATGCCCAGGATAGACAAGTCTATAGCAACAGGAAGTAGATTTATGGTTGCCAAAGGCTGGGACCTGGGGTGGGAGGACTGTGGGTGATGGCTGAGGGGAGCTAGGTTCTTTTGGGGGTAATGAAAATGTTATAAATTGTGAACATGAAAGTCTAGCTCTGTGAATAACTGTACACTTTAAATGGGTGAATAATATATGTGAACTTAATCTTTCTTTCCCCTCCCTCCCTCCCTTCCTTCCTCCCTCCCTCCCTCCCTCCCTTCCTTCCTTCCTTCCTTCCTTCCTTCCTTCCTTCTTTCCATACTAGGGATTGAACACAGGGGCATTCTACCTTCAGGCTACACCCCCAGCCCTCTTTATTTTTTGTTTTTGAAAGAAAGTCTTGCTAGGTTGCTGAGAATCTTGCTACATTGCTCAGGCTGGCCTCAAATCTGCAATCCTCTTGTCTCAGCCTCCCAAGTACTGGGATTACAGGCATGCACCATGATTCCTGGCATGAACCATATTTCAATAAAACTGTTAAACATAAACCTGTTGCTCTGCAAAACCAAAACCCCTGAAGCTAACCAAGCCCATTGCTCCTTGGAAGCAATTGAGCGACCATCTGCTGTTATTGGTGGTGGTGGTGGGGGGTGCCCCTTCCCAGAGATTCAGTAAGTCTTCTGTGAGACCCAGAAATCTAGATTCTGATGTAGAAATTGTTCAAACAAGTATTTTGGAACAGCTATAAAATGCTCTGTTCCAGATACAATTTTTCCTGTATCACTGACTTTCTTGAAACACGTTAGTGCGCCAGTGTGCGTGTATTTTAGCCTTCCACACAGATTCATTCCCTTGCATTGTAGCCTGGCTGTGGTATACCTGCATTTCATAAATGAAATTGGTTCTCCTCTCTAATGTGATTTTGCGGTTTACCTAAGCCAATTTCCAGGGGAAGGAGGTACAACAACCATCAAAGGCTTTACTGAATTTTTCCAAGACCTTTAAGTTGCTGCCCAGTTTTATGAGAATCTTTCAGTCGTCTGTTTTTGAGGTCAGGTAACTAGAGGGTCATGAGAGATTGTAGAAATAGTGAGGGCTTCGGCTGCCTGGGTTCACATACTGATTCACCCTTTTAACAACTGTTCCTTTACCTCTCTCGGCCTCTGTTTGCTTAGCTGAAAATTTGCAATGCTGGTACCTTGCTCATAGGATGCTTCGGAAGAGTGAATGAAATAATAAACATATGGAACCTGGCATATAAATCTGCTCAGTAAAAAAGTAGCAAATGTTATTGTTATTTAACTTCTCGTGTCATGGGTGGTATGACTTCTCATTTAGATTCGGAGCTCTTTTGAAGGTAGTTCTTAGATTCCCACAGGGCATGTCCTATGCAGAAACAAAATGGCAGCAAAGGAAGGAGAGGCTGCAGAGGGCGTGTAGGAGCCACCAGCCCAGGTGCTTCTTTTCAAACCCTTCTATCCCGACCCCCACCATCCACGCACTAGGTTACGGAGTGGGATCCCTGGAGCTCCTGTGAGCGACCTCAGTCTGCTCACTCCTCCCCAGCCACAGCTGGGTAGACCAGGTGAAGGTCAGTGAAGTTTCCCTCCCTGGGAACTTGTAATTGGTGGGTCCAAGAGATTCCAGCCTATAAGCCGGGCGTGATGGCGTACACTTGTAATCCCAGTACTTGGGAGACTGAGACAGGAGGATCACAGTTTTGTGGTCAGCCTCAGCTACTTAGTGAGGTCCTCCGCAACTTAGTGAGACCCTGTTTCAAAAATAAGGAATAAAAATAGGGCTGGGGGTGTAGCTTGGAGATGGAATGCCCCTGGGTTCAATCCCAAGTACCGCAAAAAAAAAAAAAAAAAAAAAAAAAAAAAAGAGAGAGAGAGAGATTCTGGTCTGTGTCTTCCAGACCTCTTGGAAAAAGGATGTATAATCCTAACATCTATGGGCAGCTCTTTTCTACTAGAAGCATAGAAACAAGACCTACAGCAAGGTGCAGGCATGGAACAGACATTACTGTGTTCCACCGTGGTCATGTGTGTAGTGTATGCATACCACATGATTCTAGGTAGACCTTCCATAATGCTTTGGAAGAATTTTCTAATGTGAGAAAAAGGTTCATATTATCATGTTAAAGTAAAAAGGATAAGTCAAAGTTATGTAGAAATCACAAATTTAAAAATATGCACATAAAGTACTAGAAAGGAATTATATGAAAATGTCAGTAGTGATAGAAGAATGGTAATGGTTTTATTTTAGTTTTTAGTATTTTATGACTTTTTAAGAAAAGTCTTTATGGAGGGAGCGAATATGCATTTTCTTCTCCCTCCTCTTTAAAACTTTAGCTCCACTGGCGTCAGTTTTTTCAGAATCTATTTTGATATCTGATAAACGAATTCACACACAGGTGTTAATCACTTGTTAGCTCTCTGAGGTTGCTATTTGAAAACGGGCTTTCAGACACAAGATGACTTCATGTCATCCTCCACCACTGGGCCCTTCTAGAACTAGGCTACACAAGTCTACTTCTAAAATTAAATAGCAACAATGATTTCCCATGCTACAGGAGAAAGCACGATAGAATGATCTAAAATCAACATTTTCTCCCATCAATTTCCCCTCGGTGCCTGCTACCAATGTGTTAATTAGAATTTCGTAGGGTGAACATTAGAATTACTGAGGAGCTTTAAAACTATGCAAATGTCCCTGCTTCATCTTCCAGAAATTATGATTTAATTGGCCTTCCGTGGGGTGTCGACGGCTATAGTTTTTAGACATTTGTTCAGCGATCCTAATCTTTGGCCAGGTTTGAGAACCACCGAGCCAGTGTAACTGACCGAATGCAGAATTCCATATTCAGTGATCTCATTGTCTAAAGCTTAATATAGCCGTATTTCACACGATTTCAGAAGGAGCTACACGGTTTCCATTTTCCCTAGTAACCGAATGAACTGGGAAACTCACGCTGCAACTCGAACCCCTGTGCTGTGCCCTCCCAGGTGGGGAGAGAGACAGTTTGGAGACACCGCCCTCCAGCGGCCACACTTGGTAACTGTGCGGCAGTCGGGCTTCACCGCAGTTTCTCTGGTTCAGGCAGAAAGAAGGCTGCTCTGGGTTTGGTTGTGGGAACCTCCAATGGCCGCTGCACCCCTTTCGACCGATGACTTGGCTCAGGTGCGGGTCCGCCCTTGGACAACTCCCTTGAGCTAGTTGCACGTGTGTCCCTGCCTGCCGTGTCAGCAACAGACTTGGAACCGTAAGCCTTTGGACAATTTCCAGACATGTTCTTAATTGCCAGGAGGAACAGTTGCAGAAAAAAGCTGCAGGGTTGCTTATAGGCATTGGGAATTATGAGCTGTGTGCATGTATGTCACTATCACCACGAATCACATTATGATGTGAGACTACAATGCACCAATACAAGTATTAAAAAAAGAAAAAAATCACATCAACAGTTATAGAACATGGGAAGGAAGAAGAACATAGCAAAAGACTGGGTTTGTTCTTTCCCTTGTGTGGGGGCAGAAGTCCGAGGTCAGTGGGGGCACCCTGGAGGGATGGGCCTCTGAGGAGAAGTCTCACCACGGTGGACAGGGACAATGGGCCGCACTGAGACCTGGCCCCTAGAGCTAGAGTGTGGGAAGAGAGCTGGCTCTAATGAACACCTGGTCATCCATCGGAACCACCAGGGACTTGTCCTGACAGCTGCTGGCAGAGCCCGTCCTCATCCTCACGATTCCAGAGGCGCAGGAGGCGGCAGATTCTGAGAAGCCGTGGTGGGGCCTACTTTTCATGTCATGGTACTGGGCATTATTCTTGCCCCGAGTCCTTAAAACAACCCTCTGAGGTGGGTGGGACCGTCTCCACTTACAGATGAGGAAACGGGGGCTCGGAAGGTGACAGTAGGTCCCTGGGAATCACCATGCCCGGTGCCACTGATTACACAAAAGCAGGGCCTGAGATAAGATGGGCCTGCGAGCCAGTCCATGGAGCTCCCCGGAACCCGCTGTTTTCCCTGAAGAAGGGGCTGGGGAGGGGTGCAGGAGGCTGGGGGCTGGGGTCTCCTCTGGTCCTCCTTCAGTATCTTTGCCTCGAGCCCCTTTCTTTCTTCTAGATCTTTGTATGTTTCTTCTTTCTTGCTTTTCCCACATCCTTGCCTCCTGCTTCTCCTCTTCATTTCTCTTCCCTCACGCAGCTGAGGCAGGTCCTCACAGCAAGCCGAGGACCTACAAGCCACATAGTCCTCACACGATGGTAAGGAAAAGCAATCAATTATTAAAGTAATGAAAAACATCAAAATCTCTATAATATTCTAACTATAGTGATACACGCATATCCATGTTTATAGCAGCACAGTTCACGATGGCCAAACTATGGAACCAGCCGAGGTATCCATCAACAGATGAATGGGTTACAAAACTGCGGTATATCACACAATGGAATTTTACTCAGCCATCAAGAACAAAATTATATCATTTGCACAAAGATGGATGGAACTAGAGAATATTATGCTAAGTGAGATTAGCCAGTCACAGAAAGTGAAGGGTCATATGTTTTCTCTCATATGTAGAAGCTAGAGAGAAATTGGAAAACAAAAGGGATTTCAGATAAATCAGGAGGGATAACAGTAGAATAGTGGAAGGGGATTTGAGAAGAGTAGTGGAGAGGTGAAAGGGGAGACTTAATGAAGGAAACAGTTCAAATAATGCTGTGTTCATATATGAAGTTATCAGTACCAATTTCAATATTATGTATGGGGAGGGGAAGTAGAGAGGTGGAGTGTGGAGGGAAACATAAGTGCTATATGCATTTATGTTTCTATCACTCTGAACTGCATCATCAGCATCATTATTATCATTATCATTATTTATTTGGTACTGGGGACTGAACCCAGGGGCATTCTACCTCTGAGCTAGACCCCCAGCTCTATTTTATTTTTTATTTTGAAACAAACAGGGTCTCACTAAATTGTTGAGTTTGGCCTCAAACCTGTAATCCTCCTGTCTCAGTCTCCCAAGTACTGGTATTACAGGCATGTGCCACCACACCCAGCCTGTGAACTTCATTACAATGCATAATTACAATGCATCAATCTAAAAAAAAGGAAGAAGAAGAAAAACATAACGATGTAAAAAATAGATCAATCTGCAGTCAAAATCCACACCAGTCAGCTCAGTAGTAGAGCACCCTGGGTTCAATCCCCAGTACCACAATCATGAAATGAAATGAAAATCCACACCAGTCGTTGCACGTCGTGGTTGGTGCTGTGTCTGCCAGTGAAGGCCCTTCTCAGCCCTGCATGCTTCCTTCCCCCAGCGCCGAGCTCATCCAGGGCCGTGAAGAGCTGCCTGCAATCCCCCGTGGCCACAGCACTTTTCTGTGTCTCATGTTTAATGCAGTGAGCTTCCGAGACAGCAAAGCTTTCAAGATACAGCCCCAGATACACACGCGCCACCCTCTGCGTAGCAAACGCAAACTTCCAAAGCGGGGTCCCCTGCTCTACAGTGATTGCTTTCTCATCTGGACAGATGTAAGTAAACCACTTCTGTCAGAAGAAAAGAAAAATCTATATCTGAGGGCCACCTGGCTCGCCTCCACTTTTGGAGTCGCAGCTCGGTAATTTCAAAATGAAGAAATGCCAAAAGACGTTGTAAAAATTGTAGTTCGTTGTAAACCCTTATCATTAGCAAGTTAGTATTTGTACCACGAGATATAATGCTGTGTCATTGTTCTAGCTCTGAGCTAATTATAGGACTTGTACAAAGTTATCCTTCATAATGCACGTGAGTAATCAAAACAGGTATGAAGCTGTATTTTGAATAACTTCTTTCAAACCTGTCGGTATGTGACTCCTTTGGAAATAGCATGAAAAGTCTGGAACAGAAGTCTTTTATGTGGCCATGTTCAAGCTTATAGTATCGGTGATGATGGAGGTATTTCATCTGTTAACATAGACACTCCTGTCTCTGAACAAGTTCTGCTGTTCTCAAGGTTACCCATTCTGGATAGTTCTGTTAACATACCAATGTCCGCTGGCCTGTCTTAAGAATGTGTAGGTTGGAAGGGTTTCATAGATGCCCTAAGTTTAGTCCAGCAGCCTATCCTAGGCTATTTGTACCCACGGCAGCACTCTCGATCAGTGCATTGCTATGGGGGTCAGTTTCTAAAATAACCCTAATGCATCTTACAGAAATGTCTGGTTCTAGGACCAGAGTAGGAAAAATACCAAGTGAGCCTGGAGTGGCTCGTAGTCCCAGAAAGTTAAAAAAAAAAAGCACAAAAACAGGCATGCACACAACACAAACCCCCTGCACTTAAGAGAGTGTGTCAAAGAGACAACAGGATCCAGTTTAAAAGAGCTCCAAGTAGACAACGCTGGAATTATTTGAGAAGCAAAATCAATGAGGTAGCACTGGATTATAGCCTAAAGTATAAAACAAATATCCATGAGTCATGAGTCCAGGCTGATAGAAATGATTAGATAAATAAATGTGAATTGGGAGGGGACACAAATTTTCTTTGCAGAAGAATCCCCAATAACTTAGGTGTCTCCTTAACCCTCAAGAAGACAGTGTCAACACTCTACTTCTTCTTTTTTTTTTTTTTTGGTGGTACTGGGGATGGAACCCAGGGGCATTCTACCTCTGAGCTACACCCCCAGTCCTATTTTTATTCTTTATTTTGAAACAGGGTCTCACTAAGTTGCGGAGGGCCTCACTAAGTAGCTGAGGCTGGTCATGAACCCGGATCCTCCAGTCTCAGCCTCCCAAGTCCTGGGATTACAAGTGTGCGCCACCACGCCCGGCTTTGACGCTCTACTTCTGAATATATGCCCATTGCTTGCTTCCAAGGAGGAGGGTACGGAAAACAAGAAGGAGGGAGAGATCAACTTTATGATGGAGAAACCTGACAGATGACCTCAGCCGGGGGATCAAGGACATCATGTTGTCTATATGCTCTTCATGTGACATGAAGAAAATAGCACTTTATGTCTGTGCTCTCCTTCCCCAAATACTCCCAATCCATATAGAGGAAGACAGACATCCTGCAGCATACTCCACCAGTACACCTCAAAACTGTCAGGATCAGCTGGGTGTGGTGGTGCATGCCTGTAATCCCAGTGCTTGGGAGGCTGAGACAGGAGGATTGCAGGTTCAAAGTCAGCCTCAGCAATTTAGCAAGACCCTGTTTCAAATTAAAACATAAGAGCCGGGCGTGGTGGCGCACGCTTGTAATCCCAGTTCTTGGGAGGCCGAGACCAGAGGATCCGGGTTCGTGGCCAGTCTCGGCTACTTAGCGAGGCCTCCACAAGTTAGTGAGACCTTGTTTCAAAATAAAGAATAAAAAAAATAGGGCTGGGGGTGTAGCTCGGAGGTAGACTGCCCCTTGGTTCAATCCCCAGTACCGCAAAACAAAACGAAAATTGAAACATAAAATGGGGCTGGAGGTGTAGCTCAGAAGTAGAATGCCCTGGGTTCAATCCTCAGTACACACACACACACACACACACACACACACACACACACACACACACACACTATTGTCAAGATCATCAAAAATAAGGGAAGTTGGCTGGGCATGGTGGTGCACACCTATAATCCCAGTACTTGAGAGGCTGAGACAGGAAGATCGCAGGTTTGGGGACAGCGTCAGCAACTTAAGGAGACCCTGTTTCAACACGAAAAATAAAAAAGGGCTGGGGGTATACCTTGGAGGTAGAATGCTTCTGGATTCAATCCCTAACACACACACACACACACACACACTGCAGTCCAAGAACTGCTACAGACACAAGCCTGACAGCAGCTTCTCCCAGAGCTCCTGCTCTGCAAGGCCCACTCCATGCCCTTCTGGGTTTTGATAATCTCAACTTCTTCCCTTTGAATCTGCCAGGTTTAGAGGAGGTGCGGCTTCCTGCTGTTTTTAGCTCTGGGTGTTAGATTTTAGGGGAGCCTCTAATAAAAACTCATGAAATGGAAAGTAACTCGGCAAGGCAACTTACTTCAGTGCAGGAGGGTGCAAGAGCCATGGTAAATAAAACCCTTACAGCCAGCACACTGGGCGGGCAGTCCGCTCGGCCTTTTATTCCCTAACGCAAAGGCCGCTACGCCGCTCCCCATGGGCTGGAGTGTGGCTTTTGCAATCTAATCTGGTTGGCCAGTTTTCACTGGGTAGATTTTACACAAGGAGAAACATGAAACCAGTCCATCCGGGAGTGGAACATATAGACCGGTGTACAAAAGTTACAACATGGATACCTAAGCGACAGTTACAAAATGGAAGCCTGCCAGTTTCTATGTGATCTTGTAACTTCCATAGAAAAGATGGCTTTCCTTTCTTACATGGGTTACGCTCAACTCAGCCTTCCAGCATCGAATTCCAGCAAGGTGCATTCCCTCCGTTGAATTTCCCCGTGTAGTTTCTGCGCTCCTACCTGAACCCTGGCTGATAAGAAAGACACCCTGGGGGATGAGCTTCGGGGTTGGCTTGAGTACGTCCTTGGCCATACAAGCTGGCTGAGTTCGTTGTCAACAGGAAGCCCTATGGTAGCATTCCACTGTGTGAAGAGACATAGTGATTCGATTACCATAGCGATTAAGATGAGATGTGTACAGAAGCGAGTGCTGTGTGGACCGTGGGGTTTTTCATACACAAACTGAGAATGAAAAGGATGACAGGTGTAAGCCGTTACTGCACCTTGGTTTCCTTAATTATATTAGTAATTATGAATAATACAAAATGTTGGAGGGGGAGGGGCCTCAGCCAACTGTGGAGTTTTTCCAAAAGGATAGCACTAGCTCAAGGTTTTAAATTCAAGTCCTGGACAGAGAACCAGAGTCATTCCATGGCAGCCCTAAAATGATCTCATTTCTTTAGCCACAAGGCCAATCTCAGACAAAAACACCACCAACACTTAATTGTGAGGGTCACGGAATGACAATGCAAATTGAACTCAAAGGCTGGCCAGAACTTGTTAGGTCCAATGCGGAGAGGAACCAGGCTGGATGAGGATCCGGAAGCAGTGTTTTATTAGGACATCTGCCAGCAGGTGGGCTGAGGCCAAAATGGCGTCAGCAGCAAAGGACAGGGTGGGAGGACCATTGACAGGGAGGGGTCTGCAAAGCCCGAGAAGCTGGTTTTGTGAAATCAGAGGGGGTCGGTTTCAGTGGAACCAGGTGAGGTCAGATGGTCTCCGACATTAGGTCATCTTTAGCACAGCACAGCTCAGCTCAGCCCCTGCAAAGAAACAGACAGGAAAAGGACAAAGGGCAAGTGTCCCCTGGGGGGGAGGAGGTGGAAAGTTCTAGCTACCAGTTACTGATTGTGATCAGATTCTATTATCCTAACATAACTCTCCGGTGAAAACAGTTTGGGAGAGTGGGGTCCTGGGATTTTGAATGGCCACATCGAGCTAGACTCCAAGAAGCGGAAAATCTCAAAGCCAAGACTTCTTGGCCAGTGGCAGCTTTCGGCTTCTAGACAGAGGGTAAGCTCTCAGCTTGCTCCAGGGAGGGGAAGGAAAGTCTAATCTGGGAAGAATTAGCTCGGAAGCTGGGCATCTAAGAGGGGGCATACTCTGCTGCTGCTGCCTTTGGGAGGCCTGATGAGATGGTGCCTAGGGGGCTGGAAGAAGACAGAGGCCAAAACCAACCGCTGCAAACCCCTGGCTGAGGTTGATGCTGACTGATAGTGTCAGGGTGAGCTCGATAGCTCTGCGGAGGGTCCTAAGGAGTTCCCCAGCCTGGGATGGGGAAACTCACCTCAGGTTCCCTGGGGTCCTTGGGTCCATGTAGAAAAGAATTTCAACACATGCCAGTCAGAGAAAAGACAGAGGTTTAATTCAAGGAAAAGGGAAACACGTTCAGGGAAACGTGGGCCACCTCAAGATGTGAGCAGCAGCAGCCCCGAATTCTTACAGTCTCTTTTTATAGGCACTGGAAATGGGGAGGGGGTTGGTTAGAGGTACTTGGTGGGAAAATGCCTCCTTTCTTTGAAGTTTTTCAACGGGCAGAAGATGTTGATTCCTTAGGGACAGGTCTTCCCGGAGCAGAGAAAAGTGGAGACAAGGAGTCTGAAGGCCGGGGGCGGGTGGCCAGCTGAGTGTCACAACAGGTGTGATCTTTTGGAGTTCTGGTGGAAGGTGAAGTTCTTTCTCTTCCAAAACTAATCTCCTCAGGAATTTCGGATGTGAAAATAGTTCATTGTGTTTTTAAAGATATGGGTCTTGCTTATTTTTGGCCTGTCCTAGGCAAGCCTGCAAGGCAAGCTTAGGACTTTAGATTACTCCTTCCCTTCTTGTCTCCTTTCTACCTAAAATTTTATTTCTTCTATTCTACCTTATCAATAGAAGCAAACTCAGAAAGAAGCGCCTTCTTCCCTCCTCCTGCTTCCCCTTCTCAGGAAGTCTAGAGCCCCATTTTGACAACATCTAGTGGTAAGCCAGTTAGTAAAGGAAAAATCTAGTTTCTAGAATCCTAGCCCAGAAACGCAAAGCAGAGCATAGAAGAGTGGATTTGGAACCAGAGGACAATGACTTAACCCACAAAGACCTTGACTTACCCTCTTTTCATTAAAAAACAAATTTCAAGAAGATTGGAACTTTATTGGAATTTCTTCTCCTTGCCAGAGCCCCACAGAACTCAGCAAATACTTGTTGAACACTATGGATGCTGTGACTATATCCTTGTGACAAGACAATCCATTTTGGACCTCAGACCTCAACATGTATGGTGACAGCATCCAATTATAGTGTTTCATGTGCCTAGTTAGAAAGTTCCTTCTGCCAGAGCTGGGTGTGGTGGTGCACGCTTATAATCCCAGTACTTGGGAGGCTGAGACTGGAGGATCACAGGTTCAAGACCAGCCTCAGCAACTTGGGAGGCCTGCAACCCAGTAAGACCCTGTTTCAAAATAGGGCTGGGGGTGTAGCTTGGAGGTAGAATGCCCCTGGGTTCAATCCCTGGTACCACACACACACACACACACAAAAGAAAATTCCTTCCACTCAAGTCTGGCATGGTGGCGCACGCTTGTAATCCCAGTACTTGGGAGGCTGAGACAGGAGGATTGCGGGTTCAGGGCTAGCCTCAGCTACTTAGTGAGGCCCTCCCCAACTTAGTGAGACCCTATTTCAAAATAAAGAATAAAAAATCGGGCTGGGGGTGTAGCTTGGAGGTAGAATGCCCCAGGGTTCAATCCCCAGTAGCGAAAAAAAAAAAAAAGAAAGTTCCTTCCATTCCAAGCAGGATCATTTAGAAAAGTCCTATCGGCAGAGCAGAGCTTACCTTTGTATAAGTGGAGTAGCTCTTGCTGTCAGCAGTTTGATGGACAGAGCTGCTGAGGGCAGCTTAGCTGCTCCTATAAAATACCTTTTTTAGAAGAAATCATTGTTAAGAGGCAGGGATCAGCTTCCACCGTGATGGGAGGATTCTGAAGAGTTTGCAGATAAAGAACACAATGCAGTGTCTGAGACACTTGCAAGGTCTTTCTAAAAATAGCCCAGGAAATCAGTAGGAAAACTCAGCACTTGCACCTACCCAACATCTTTTTTAAGCAAACAAGGCTGACAGTGAGGATTTCTAAGAAGTTAATGGTAGTCGAGTGATTGATTACACAGATTAGTGGAGGAAGGGCCCAAATACAATGGTCTTGTATCTCCAGAAAATATAGCAATAGCAAGCTGTAAAATGAGGACAAAGAACTTTTAATAATGCAACAGACTTAAAATGGTGTTGATATTGAAATGCTCAGCCCCGAATTATCTATGTCAAATTAATTACCCTTCCCTAGTCTTTTTCTTTCTGTTGAAATAAAAATGATAATGAGCAACACTCCTCTGCAAGATGTATATCAGCTTTTCCTTTGAAACACTCAGAGCTCAATGAATATCAATTATATTATATGCTATGCACGAAAAGATTCCAACCATTAAGAAACATGCGAAATTATTTTTATGGCAATGCTAAACTCCAAAGAAAAACACCCAAAAAGTGCTATCTGTGCTTGCTTTTAGAGTTTTTATTTTTAGGATGTGGGTTTGAACCCAAATTCCAATGAGTCACATGTCCTTTTGCCAACAGTGCTTTCAGGGAAAGGTGGACTTATGTCTGCATCACATTGGATCATTTTATGGGAAACAAAAGCTTTGGTGAAACGAAGTTTGCTTATTGTCAAAGATTCCAAGGCACATTGACTTTTGGGATAATATTTACATCCTAAAAGTAGGTGTTTTCTTATCAATTTCCATTTCTGTTGGAACCCAATGCCTATGAATCTTATGGTCTATTTTCTAGTCTTTTTTTTTTTTTTTGTGGTACTGGGAATTGGACCCAGAGGCATTCTACCTCCCAGTTATACCCCCAGCCCGATTTTTTTTTTCTTATTTGAAAACAGGGTCTTGCTAGGTTGCTGAAGTTGACTTTGAACTTGTGATCCTCCTGTCTCAGCCCCCTAAGTACTGGGATTATAGGCGTGCACCACCATGCCCGGCTGATTTCTAAAACAAAATGGAAATAAAGATCACAGAGCATTCAATTCATTGAAACAGCCAACAAAGATTTCAAAACCACAAAATGGTAATCCCAGTACTTGGGAGGTTGAGACAGGAGGTTTGCAGGTTTGAGGCTAGCCTCAGCAACTTCCTCCACAACTTAGACCCTGTTTCAAAATAAAAAATAAAACAGGGATGCCTGGCGTGGTGGTGCATGCTTGTAACCCCAGTACTTGGGAGGCTGAGACTGGAGGATACGTATTCACGGTCAGCCTCAGTGAGGCCCTCCACAACTCAGTGAGACCCTGTTTCAAAATAAAGAATAAAAAATAGGGCTGGGGGTGGAGCTCGGAGGTAGAATGCCCCTGGGTTCAATCCCCAGTACTGCAAAAATAAATAAATAAATAAATAAATAAATAAATAATAAAACAGGGATGGGGGATGTACCCCAGAGGTAGAATGTCCTCGTGTTCAATCCCCAGTACCACACAGACACACACACAGACACACACAGACACACACACACACACAATTAAACCATAAAACACCCTGACTTGCTACATTGTCGATAAGAGCAACAGCATAAAAGATTTAAGTAGAAAAGCATATTTTAAACATGAACGAATAATGTTTAAGGAATGGTTAGTTTGTTTCCTTTTAGAAATCTTCAGTTTGTGGTTCTCTTGGGAAAAGGCTAATCAATTAAAATCCTACATGCTATTCTACTTGTGAAGGGAACGAGGGATCCATTCCTCATGGTATTACCTAAATGAATCTCATCCTCGGGGCTTTGAAATATCGCTTTATCCAGGCTGCAGTGAATTTGTGTGTCATCTCATCTTTCTGCATTATGGGAAAATTGATTTTATGATTCCTCTCTCATAAACGACAGGCCAAAGGCAATCGCAGCCTGGAGCTGCTTCTGCTTGTCGTCTTCATCCCAGAGGCCGGGCGAGCCGCTTGTTCTCTTCTGAGAACATTCAGCTCTGTGAGCTTGCGTTTCTGGTCAGAGATCTCAACCTTGAAAAGAGTGGTCTGTTAGACCCACGATTTGTTCTTGGCTCCTTTGGATCCTCTAAACTGAGCGTCATTCCTGAAATCTTTAGCACATCACTGGAAAGAGATGTTTTGTGAAGAATTAATAGTGTGGTCACCATGTAAAGGGATGCACCTCACGACATCATGGCTCATCGTGGCTCCCATTATGAGCTCGCCCTCCCCAGCGCCTCTTGATGTGAGAGCAAGACTCCCAGGAGCAGTCAGATCTCTGGCATCCTGCAGTGGGCTCTACTTGCATGTAAGGATTTGGTTACTCAGTCAAGAGAATTATTACCTTAAGGCTTTTTTCTTTTTAGAGACTCCCTGTCAGTTCCTTGATATACTGACTAATCTAACTAGAGGGAAGGGTAAGGTCATAATATAAAATTACCAGGCACACTGAATTTTCTTTAACCCCCGAGACTTACCTGTGGTGGGAGAGGCCAGCGATTCCCCGAGTCTGCCTCAAGAAGGCTGGTTCTGAGGGAAACAGAGTCTCTTCCTCTTGCTTGCTGGCAGGCGTGAGCCCGGGCCCCGTGGGAATTGTGGATGGAAACCCCGGTGGAGGTTTACACATTCCATCTCTCCACACACACCCAGCCCGTGGGCCCTAGCTTCCCCACACCTGTCTCCATTGGCCTCAGCTGGTTCTCTTCATTGGACACGCAGCCACTTTCTGTCCCAACCCAGGTGAGAAGACTTGTCAAGGGAGCGCCAAGCACTGAGGAAAAGCTTTGTTCTGCAAATATCTTGGCTAAACCAAGTCTTTCCCCTAAACTTTGGGTTATTTTTTTTAAAAGTCCAATTAAATGTTTTGGTTTTAATATTTCCGTTAACTATTTATCTTTTCTCTCTATAGTATTTCGATGAAAAGCTCTCTTAAATCAGAACAGGGAATTGCTTTTCGTCAGCTGAGAAAATGCAGGCCCCAGCACACAACTGTTTGGGCTGGTGCTTTCTATCGATCTCAAGAAGGAAGTGAACCCGTTCACGTGGCGACTACAATGGGGCACAGAGCAGTTTCGTTTCTTGCTGAGTTGACTTTATTATGGTTATGATTTCTCAGGCCATCTAGCCTATCTCAAAAGCAAGAATATAATCCCAAGTAGGAATAATATATATAATATAGGGCTGAGGATGTGGCTCAGTAGTAGAGTGCTTGCCTAGCATGCAAATGGCCCTAGGGTTTGATTCCCAGCACTGGAAAAAAATCTTAAAAAATATTTACTTAATATATTAAATATATTATCATTTTAAATATTTTGTAATAATACACACACACACATTATGTGTGAGAGAAAAGTAGTATCTAGTTAAGACCTAAGTCTCAGATTTCCCCTTTTGGATGATCAGCAGCACCACCAACTTCCCCAGTTACACAACTTGCAGACTTTACCTCATTATGTGTATTGTAATGTATCTATGTAAATACATTGAACTGCCACTGGGACTGGGAATTCTTAAGGGCTGAGATAACTTCTTCCTATTTGTTCCCATAGCTCCTTATTACCTGGTTCATAGAAAGTTCTTAATAAGCCGGGCATGGTGGCGCATGCCTGTAATCGCAGTATTTGGGAGGCAGAGACAGGAGGATCGCAGGTTCGAGACCAGCCTCAGCAATTTAGCAAGGCCCTCACCAACTTAGTGAGACCCCGTTTCAAAAATAAAAAATAAAGCTGGGTGTGGTGGCTCATGCCTGTAATCCCAGTACTTGGGAGGCTGAGACAGGAGGATCACAGGTTCACAGCCAGCCTCAGCAAGTTACTGAGGCCCTCCGCAACTTAGTGAGACCCTGTTTCAATCAATCAAGGCTGGGGGTGCAGCTCAGAGGTAAAATAATCCTGGGTTCAATCTCTAGTACTATAAAAATTAAAATAAAATAAAATAAAATAAAATAAAATAAAATGGGGCTGGGGGTGTAGCTCAGAGGTAGAATGTCCCTGGGTTCTCTCCCCAGTACCACACACAAAAAGTTCTCATAAATATTTGTGGGTTTTTGTTTGCTTGTTTTTGTTATTTGTTTTTGTGATAACAGGGATCAACTCCAGGGCCTCTCAAATGCTCGGCAAGTACTCTACCACTGAGCTACATCCCAGCCCCAATAAATAGTGTGTAAGCAAAATTCTTGGTTTGCTTTTGGATGAGATAAATATCTTATTTCTGGTACATTTTTAGAAATGATAGACATAGAAAAATTTCTAATGCACACAACTAACAACAGCAACAAGGCCGCCCAGCAGCAACAACTTCCTCTGTTGGCCGAAGACCAACTAAAACACCATCCATTTCTTCTGCACATCCTTCAGCAGCAAACAAACTGGCGTGCAGTGTTTTTGCTTATTTTGATATTTGGGAAAAGAGGTATAACATTTATTTGAGAGTTACTCCAACAACACTTCAACAATTTCATGTTAATTCATTAAATTCCCTTGGGATTATCAGTTTTCCAGATAAAACACTGCAAGATACTTAACAGCAGTTTGAACCTGGTTTTGGATTGAAAATCCAGCCATGCCTTCCTAAAATGCAGTTTCCTTTTGAAGTAGCTCAGGGCAATTTCAATTCTCAGATGCCTAAACCATGCCTCCTCATCCCTTCAGCCTTGTGTCTTCTTTATTTTTTTCTAAGGTTATTCTGAATAACATTGGCTGAAAAGAATCTTTGGGTAGTTAAGATTAATAACAGCTGGGTGTGGTGGTGCACGCTTGTAATCCCAGTACTTTGGGAGGCGGAGACCGGAGGATCCGGGTTCGCGGCCAGCCTCAGCTCTCTCTCTCTCTCTCTCTCTACCTAGTGAGGCCCTCCGCAACTTTGTGAGACCCGGTTTCAAAATAAAGTATAAAAAAAAAAAAATAGGGCCGGGGGTGTAGCGCGGAGGTAGAACGCCCCTGCGTTCAATCCCTGGTACCGCAAAAAAAAAAAAAAAAGATTAATAACTACACATCTCTCTGGTTGTGCTATTCATTACATGTTTTTTTGTTTGTTTGGTTGGTTTTTTGAGTTTTCAATTAATGGGCTTTGGCAAATATACAAGTGAACGGAATAAATCTAGAGTCTAGTTGTTTTAAATGTTAGCTAAAAAAAAAAGGGTTTTACATGCGTTGGAAAAATTTTAAGAAAATAATGCTTAGAAGAAGTTGTTTTCCTAAGGCTTGCATAAACGTCCCTTCCTGTAGGGTACTGGTTATTAAGGAGGGAATTGGGGGATATATATGAGATTTACCCAGGGAAATTTTCAAGCTATCCAGTTCTTCTTTCTCCATAAATATTGATATATTTCTTTTTATTCTCTCCCTAGAATCAATACTACAGTGACCCATTGATTGGAGTATACCATATCCGTTTGTGTGTTAGGGGTGAAAAAGTTAAGAATTATTGCTTAACACATATCAGTAGATAACACATTTCTAGTTAGATTTCTATAAAAATGAAAAACGGTATTTTGTTTAAATTACATTATTTATTTATTTTGATTATCCCTCTTAGTCCTGCATGCATTGTTAGCACAAAACACTGAACTTGATCACAACCTCCTTTGAAGAGAGGGTAGGTACACAATCGTCTCTGAAGATCTTCTCCAGGGCTGCCCCAAGAAGTCTAAGCCTTGGTAACACTGCCAGTAACCTACACAACGTTCATAGAAAAATTTACTAAATATCCTCTGTTTAATGTAAACAAGGCAGGAGGCCAACAGAGTATTATAGTAACACTATTTCACAGGGCCCAGAAGTATGATTATCGTGTTTTAACATATCAAGTGTCATATGACATGCATATTTCAATTTATTATACAATCCAAAATATAATTACCATATTGCTTGTGGTTTTAGCACTTCATTATAACTTCTTCTGCCATTACCTATGAACTTCATAATTAAATGGTAACTCTATAGTAATGCAATAATTTATGGGAATGTTACCATGAATTTATGAAGTAATTCCATAATTTGTGCCCCGTAAAATTAAGTGTAACAATCTTTACACTAGCAAGAGTGTAAGCAAGCTAAGGATTTTGGTCCTTATATATATAAATATATACATATATACACATGTACAACACAATAATGTACAATTAAACCAAAAAGCTATGAATCCACTCACAGCTTTCATATTGCACGAACAGATACATGATGAGAACATTACATAGTTATAATGTGAGTACTACAACGCCAATTGGCTAAGACAAAGCTGGGTTCTATCAAGTAACGAATGTGGCTCATTACTAAAAATAAACCAAATACTATACTGTTAGAAAGTTTAAAAATAATGTGAATACCTATTTATACAAATGTGAAG
The DNA here is from genome assembly GCA_004027185.1 of Glis glis. Lineage (NCBI taxonomy): Eukaryota > Metazoa > Chordata > Mammalia > Rodentia > Gliridae > Glis > Glis glis. The sequence continues at coordinate 9,869 of PVJS01010198.1, read as the reverse complement.
CAAAGCTAAAATTCGGTGTGGAACTTGCTATGGCAATCGATTGGTAAGGTGGTACTTTCCCCCCAACACAGTGCATTGGAGTCACTGTTGTTGAAGTACTGAATAATGAAAATATTTAGCTTCCGAGAGAGAGTAAGAAAAACACTAGTGATGTAGAACTATGCTTCATTAACAAATCCAACTCACTGTGAGAACTTGTGCTGGCTCTAGGTCTGAACTAAAAATGCAAAAAAAAAAGAAAAAAAAAACAAAAAAAGAAAGGAAGAAAAGAAACTAACTTAAAAGAGAAACAAATTAAACCTTAACCTAAGCCTTAGCTGATTGCAAGCCAAAGTCATTATAATAACTTAGGAAAATTATATTTTCAGAAGCAGCATACATACACACAAATAGAAGAATTAAAGCTTTTTTAAGCTTGGTTTCATGGATTAAGCTAAAGGTCCCATTATGAAATCAAGGATAGAAGATTATTTGGTTTGAGACACAATCTCATTGCTATTACACCTATTAAGCACTATGGAAACATTAAGAAATATCTAATATCTCTTAGTGCCTTATTTTAAATACACCCACTTCAAAGTAGACTGTAACTACACATAAAATGGAGATGGCCCTTGCACGGACTAATCAATAAATACAGCAACCTGAATGTGCTTTCCCATCATTCACCACCGCTTAAAGAAAACCACACATGAAGCCACTATCTCCCGCTTTTGTTGTTTGTTTTACTTAATGACTTTCTTACAATAAGCTAAGAAAGATTTGCCTCAAATTAGAAATTTAGTTTTTCTGCTGTTTTAACAATAGTGCACACGCTAGAGCTGAGACTATTCATAATCTTTTGATATTTTGTTCTTAATAAATAGCAAAAACTACCTATAACATAAATCAGAAACAGTACTAGAACAAAGTGAGCAGATAAGTGTAAAACATGCTTCTATGCACATGATGTGTATATGCGAGCATGCTACATCAAGCGGCTCCTCAGAGGGGCAGGGACAGTTCTCTCGAGCTGGGATGTGACAGTCTGTTCCCCAAATATTGAGTACATGGAGAGATACAGAGGAAAGTGCTGCTGCTTAACATTTCAACTAAAAAAAAAAAAAAGCTTAAAAGCAATAACTGAGTGATAAGCATCACTTAAAGAACAGAAAGACACTAGCAAACACCACCATGTTGTAAATCACATACAGCAGGCTGTGCACAGTGCAGCTCACTAGACATTCCTGCATTTGTACCCATTCATATACACACCCATTTCCCCAAATTCTTTAACATGTAAACAGGACATTTAAAAGACTGTTTTCCTTAATCACTTTAGAATCATTTAAGACCAAACAAACAATCAACAAAATAAAAAAAATGTAAACATTAAGAGGCCATGGGCATTCTGATTACTGCCTACCTGTTACCAGTCTGTTCCCCACCTAGACGCTACCAAGCACATCAATAAGAAAATCAATTATAAAGCAATTTCATAAAACAATTTCCAGAGAGAGAGAAAAAAATTTCTCAACCCAGTACATGTTAATTAGCTGAAAAAATACTATTTTAGCAAACATTACCAGTGGTGAGCATAAATTCAATGTTTCTGCAAAAATGACAGGATTTAAATAAACTGGGACCCACACATGAAAACCACTAACATGGATGGCTATGTGCACAAAAGAGTAAAAGAATGTTTCTTTAAAAATATATATATTATATTAATCAAGTTTGTCATATTAAATTGTTACTCTTAGAAAAGCTAAAGAAAGTTCATGTTGCTATGCACATTTTCATCTCCTATAATTAATTCAATTCCTTTGATGGTTTCTGAATTCTACATTTTTTCTCATTTACAGTTTTTTAAAATATTTTTGTTTGATAAGAATCTTAATCTTAAAAAGTTATAAAATTAGTGATCTATTTTGCTACTTATTAATCCAAAAGAATATAAGCATTTGAGTCCCAGAGAATGTCAAAATGCCTTGCTACCTAAAAGGATATTCAAATAACTGAAATATCATCAAAGTCATGACGTCAGAAATTTTGCAGCTTTCACACGGTCGTTAGAAATGCTTATTTCCTGAAGTTCCTTTGATTGTATCCTGGGTTCAAAAACGTGCAATTTTATAGAGAGAACCATTATGACACAGCTAACAAAAAACAACTTTCTGCCACCTTCCACAGGGAGCGTCTACTCGATAGGCTCTTAATGGTTCTGTCCAGTTCACAGCAGTACTTCATTTAAAAGGGCTTTTTATCCTCTTCTTGGCTGGGTGGAACTGAGTCTTTTCTGATGAAATGTACACCACAGTTCAGTCCCCGAGTGACCTGCAAGGTGGTACTTATGGAGAGGAGGAAGCATGGTATTTCACAAATGCAATCGCCGCCAGCTCTTTACAGAACTCTTCTAACACGATCACCCCCTCCAGCAACGTGATGTGGTCAATGCTGAAAAAGCAGGCGGCAGATGAGTCAAGATACCAGCAGATCATTAAGCTGGGTGAAATTCTGGATAAAGAGTATAAAACAAGGACTTACATAGGCCCTTCGGGTTCCAAACCCAGCAGTCGCTTTCTGACTAGTAGAAGCTTGGGAGTGAAGTCTTGAATACGCTGAATTCGAACCATCAGGTCTCCAACAACCTGCATCGGAAACGAGGAGCACAGTTCCTGAAATCAACTACACAGGGACTCTCAGATTCAAAATTACCCTTCCCCACCACTAAATAAAGAACCCAAACTTTCACTACTCCATAACCATCTTCAACCATGGATTCCTCTCTATTTTTTAGAATATTAAAGTTATATATATTATTTAAAAATGAATTTCCTTCCCACCCCCACATTCTGCAATGGCTCACAATGTACAATAATTACTATTAAACAATAGATATGCAGCCGGGCGTGGTGGCGCACGCTTGTAATCCCAGTACTTTGGGAGGCGGAGACCGGAGGATCCGGGTTCGCAGCCAGCCTCAGCTCTCTCTCTCTCTCTCTCTCTCCCTCTCCCCATCTCTCTCTCTCTCTACTTAGTGAGGCCCTCCGCAACTTCGTGAGACCCGGTTTCAAAATAAAGTATAAAAAATAGGGCCAGGGGTGTAGCGCAGAGGTAGAATGCCCCTGGGTTCAATCCCTGGTACTGCAAAAAAAAAAAAAATAGATATGCTATTTTTCATTATGTGATACTAACTACATGCAATGATATGAAGATGTTAATTGGACAGGCTTATTGATCCTAGAAAACGGAACTAAACTCACCCTGACGATTACAGAGAAGAGGGATCTACAGCCAGATGCGAGGTTCACGTAGGGATCCAGAAGGTACTCATGTGTGTGCGGATGAGGGAAGAGAGAAAGCCGGGACAACACGGAGGTCACCTGCAAGTTCACATCGTAGGGCTGTAGAGAGGGAGGACAGAAAGACAGCGGGCATGACTTACAACATGCACACTGTGCACTTAATTACCACTGCAGTTTGCCTAAGAAAGGAACCCACTAGTCTATCCTCCCTCACATGGCCTTTTTCCAGAAAGTATCAATTGCTGAACTAGCTCTCATCCGCTTAGTCAAAGCACATATAGCACTATCCTAAAACTTAGAAAAGAAAAAAAAAAAGCATTCATTAGAAACATGTAGAAAAGTCAAAGATGTGATACAGCAGGATGTCTGTTTTATGTACGCTGATTTAATCAACGGAATAGTTCAAGAGGTCATCAAAACCCACAAATGTGTCATAAATAATATTAAGTACAAACCAGAAGACACATTAAACCTAACACCAAAGAACGAGAAGGTGTTTCATCTTTTAAATACAGTAGTTTTAGAAATGATATTCTTTACCTCGGATTATTCAATGACTGCCAATTACCAAATGTATGTATACAATAAAAATAAAGTCAGGAACCAGGTGTGGTGGTGCACACCTGTAATCTCAGTACTTGGGAGGCTGAGACAGGAGGATCGCAGATTCACAGCCAGCCGCAGCAACTTAATGAGGCTCCCAGCAACTTAGTGAGACCCCGTTTCAAAGCAGAAAAATAAAAAGGGTCGGGGGTGTAACTTGGAGGTAGAATGCCCCTGGGTTCAATCTCCAGTACAAAATAAAACAAACAAAATAAAACAAATAAACAGAATAAAACGAAACAAACAAAAAATATATAAAATAAAATCAAGCCACAGACCCTTGTCAACACGATGAAAGGCCGAGGGGTAAAATGGCTACCGTCACCTCGAGGCGATGAGAAGAGAGGATCAGCCCGCTGACCGCGTGCGCGGTTGCTCGCCCCACAACTGAATGTCTGGGTACAGTTCCTCAGACATGCTACATATGTGACGCCACCGTTTTACTTGAATTCTAGCTGTTCATTTCTATTCATTCTTCAGAGACGGCATCCAGGCAGGCTCTACAGAGCGTGTCAACGTCAGAGCGAAGGGGACTGTATAAAAAGCGTCCTGTCACCTGCGGACCTCTCAGCATGACCCTCTCAGCCCTTCCCAGCGAGCTGATACCAGAACATTCTGCTGGACAAAAGCCCAACTCCCAGGCTAACGTTGGTCTTCCTTCCTTAGTGGGAGACTCTTAACGTGGATTTTTTTTTTTTAAGAAAAACTATCTGAGTCACTCTTTTTTACAATCTAGCCTTACCAAAAAGGCTTGGAAAATCAAGGGTTTTAAGAACAAAAGGCTTGAGCTCCATAGCTTACTAGCTCTAAGTCATATAACTGAAAATAAGGATTCCTGATTTATAAAATAACACTACAATCTTTCTTGCCTATGATACAGGGTTACAGGAAGGAGGACTGAGACACAGTGGACGCCAGCCCTGTGCTGGGAGGCGCGGAGCACCTCAGGAGAGTCTGTCTTCAACGCACCCTTCAGGTCAGCACTCAACAAACTAAAGGAAAGACACTCAAGTGATGACGACTCAGACGAGATTTTTCAATTCAATTCAGAAGCTACTATTTATTTATTTATTTATCTATTTACTTATTTTTTTGTGGTATCGGGGACTGAACCCAGGGGCATTCTACCTCCAAGCTACACCCCCAGCCCTATTTTCTTATTCTTTTTATTTGAAACAGGGTCTCACTAAGTTGCAGAGGGCCTCACTAAGTAGCTGAGGCTGGCCGTGAACCCGGATTTTCCAGTGGCCTCAGCCTCCCAAGTACTGGGATTACAAGCATGCGCCACCACGCCTGGCTCAGAAACTACTTTTTAAATTTTAGGTTCCTTTTTAGTTAATATTTCTAGGTTACTGACTTGATACTGACTGTTAATATCTCTTGCTTGTTAGCTTAATCAGATTCAAACTAGACCTGGTAAAGCAGCCCCCAAACCACGATCAACTGCCAACCCCCTCCACCCGGGAGCTCTACACAGCTGTGATGTACAGACCATACTTATTAATACCAGATTTGCATGCTTGAGTTGTTGGGTTTAAAATAAACAACTAGACGCTAGCTGTACAGCACAGCACATGCTGTTACGAAGTTAAAAGAAAAGGTCTTTTTATTGGTCACTGTAGGCAACAGGCCTGAGCAAAGGGGCTGGCCTAGTAAAATACTTCTTAAATTACAATTTCTTTATCTGACTTTCTGGTTACTGGAGAAAGCCCGCTTATGAAGTAAATTTCTTTTATAACTCCCTATATGCACATAAATGTTTAACTAAAATGGTAAAAAAGAGAAAGCACTTTAATATACACATTTAAAGTTAATTCCAAATTGGTTAATTCAGTTTCTGGTTGAACAAGTATTGTGCCAGTTGTTTTATTTCAAGTGTGTAAAGCATTTCAGAGCTCTATCATCACAGTTTGTTAAGGGAAGGAGGGAGGGAGGCTATAATCCCACATTCGTTTCTCCTGACAGTTGATGACATACACTGCATGGTACCAGCTGACGGTGATCGTGCCACTTCTGAAGTATATTAAACTTTTTTATTTCACCTCTCCCTCATGAAAATGAGTCTCATTCACAAGTTCATTGAAGAAGCAAGTTCATCATTTCAACAAGACCAGAGTGTTCACAATTCAACTTGAAATGACATTTAGGGTCTTCTGAATTGAGTTCTTCTCTGTGTATCTAAACTAACTATAGTAACTAAAAGCCTTTCTAAGTTAGTCATCAAGCAAAGCGCTCTGGACACCTCCCACATGATGGCCGGTCATAGCTGTCAGGCCAAATAAATGTTTCTAACATACTGAATGCATCAGAAATCCACCAGTTTGGCAATCGACCCTTATGAAAAAGTCATCTAGTGGAAACACTAAGAAAACAGTAAAAGTCCTTAAACTGAACATCTAAACTCAGACTTGAGAGTGTACTATGGTGAATGGTAACAAAATAATATGATTAATATTTCAAAATGTATTACCTGGTCAAGAATCCGGCCCATTCTGTCAAATAAAACTTTCAAAAAATGCCCTTCAAAGAAAGCGGCTTCTAAATTGCACTTTTCCAATGCTTTTGGAGACCCGGGCCACTCCCATCTTAGGCAGATAGCACAGTAGTCCCGGAACTAGGGGGAGAAAAAGCATTTGGGTCATTAAAGAACTACTGGAAGCAAATGAAGATGAAACAGAAGTGAGTTCCTCCAACAGGTACAGAAGGAACCATGTGACCGCTGAGCGTCTGCTGTGTGAGGAGCCTGGGAGAGAAGGGGGATGGATGCAGGCAACGCCTGACAGGAGACAAACATCGTACTCCCAGCAACCAACACAGACTGGTGGAAAAGAGGCATGTTTAACTTCACTAAAATACTCCCTGGAATGACTGTGCGTATGCACTTTCCTTTAAAGGAATTTAACCCATTAGTTATTTTTATGTCAGATTTAGAACACATTTAAAAAACAAAGTTAAGACCTAACCCAGTTCTCAAATGTGTCCAAACACGTTACATAAAGTAGATGGACAATGTCCGTCACCTGAGGAAGCAAGATTAATGTCCCTAAAATGAATTTACATTGGGCATTTTGTCATGAAAGAATCAAACAGTGCTACTCAAAGTGTGGTCCATGGGACAGCGCTGCCCTCAGGCTGCTTGAGACCGTTACCCGTGACGAATACCAAGGTCAAGAGGGAGCCTTTACAACCCTCGTGACAATGTGAGTAATTTTAAGACTGCTGAATCTAACAACAAAATAATCAGGGCCTATATTTTGTCTTTTTCATTTTTCTAGTAATTCATTTTAACTGTAGTTTACAAAAGTGTTAATATGTGACAAACTGGAACAAAATAAAAACTGGTCCTTCGCTACAGATAGCTATCACAGGCATATGGGTTTTTATAAGCACAAGAACATCTTGTAATAAAAATGGATTGTAAAGATCTCCCCTGATATGTCATTTACTTAAAAGAGATTTAGAGTGCTGTTTTCTTCCATATTCTTTCCCTCTTTAGGTTCTCCTTATTCAATAAAGCAAAATTAATTTGACCTCTCTAGTTTGAAAATTGCTTGAAATTAAAACAGAATGTGTTCTCACTATGAAGTATTAACCTCAACTATTATTAAAGATACATTCAAAACAATTTAAAAGCCAACTTCTCCAATACATTGTGAGTTTTAAACTATCTGGATTTCAACAGACAATTTTCTGTTGGGAAGTCACATCCCAATTTTTAATAAATTATTTTACGTTAACATCTCTGAAATTTTGACCTAAAAAGTAATAGTTTTAAATTTTTTAATCCTTTTTGTCTGTTTTCTAATATTTCTGAACCCATAGTAATAATTACATTTGTAATCACAAGATGAAAACAAAGGAAACTTCACAGAGAGAATAAAAGCAATATAAAAACTCAAATGGTACTATTGAGAGATACTTTTTACTTTTATTGCCTTTACTTAAATATTATGGGAATGTTACCTGCTACACCATTACTCTAGTTCTAATTTATATATTAATGTGAACTTGAATTCAGGCTTAAGATATTATGAATTCATTAAATGCACATGCAGATTATTTATATATGATAGCATACTTCAAAAGATTTAAATAAGCCAGGCATGGTGGCGCACGCTTGTAATCCCAGTACTTTGGGAGGCGGAGACTGGAGGATCTGGGTTCGCGGCCAACCTCAGCTCACTTGTGCGCGCGCTCTCTCTCTCTCTGTACTTAGTGAGGCCCTCCACAACTTCGTGAGACCCAGTTTCAAAATAAAGTATAAAAAAAATAGGGCTGGGGGTGTAGCGTGGAGGTAGAACGCCCCTGGGTTCAATTTCAAAATTTGGAATTTTCAAATTTCAAATGTTTAAATATTCTGTTCTAGTTATGTATTCAACAAATACTAAATAGTTGTTGATATTGTAAAATGTATAGAGCCCTAAGCTACATATTTTGTGGGATAAAATGGTAAGCATGAATCCCAGCCTCAAGAGATTGATTGCCTTATAACCCTAAAACAATAAAGAAAACACAAAGTGTGCCGGTATGGGAAAAATGCTCCGGTATTGATTTCTAATAAAATATAAAAGACAGTCAGAGTCGGGGTGCTGCAGCAGCACTCAGGCAGGGAGGGGCGGCAGCTCTGTCTGTTACACTCCAAGAGCTCCCCCTCCCTTTTTTCAATGGAGGATGGGGATAAAGAGGACAAGCCAGGAAGTGGCATTTAATTTGGACCTTGAAGACAGGGTAGAAATATAGATATAAGATGATGGGTGAGAGATAAGAGAGAAGAAAATCTTCTAGGCAAACAAAATAGCATCAGTAATAAGAGCATGTAAATGCTTCGTGTGGCTAGAGTGTGAAGTATAAAGAATAAGGATGGAAAAGCAGGCTGTGGAATTGATCCAAAGGATCCTGGATGCCTAAGTCCCTAGACTTGAGGAGTTCGTAAAGGAGAAGAAAGGGCGATTGTGCTTAAATCTGCACTTCAAAAAGACTGCTCTGTTAATGGATTGTAAGCAGAAAGAACAAGTCAAGGAGACAAGTTATCTTCTAATCCTGGACAAAAGGCAACAAAGCCTTGCACTAGAGTTCTGAAAGTCAGAGTGGAATAGACGGACACAGGAGATGTGACAGAGGAAAAACTGACACACTTGGCAGCAGACTGGAGGCTACAGAGGATGGACGACGTATGAATCTGGACAGCTCTGAAACGCAACCCTTGGGTGACCAGGAGGTTGGATGGCCACTGGCCACAGCAGGAAAGAAAGGAGCTGGTGCAGCTTTGGAGGGACTTGGTGAGATCTACTCTGAACAGATACAGTCTGAGGTCCTAGGAGATCATCTAAGTAGCTGGGACCAGAGCGCTGGAGACGCTGAAGGTGTGAAGGTCACAACAGAGATGAATGCCGAGCCAGAAGAATGCCAAAGGAGTGGAGATAGGAAACAGGACCATGATAACACTCTAAGATGTGGATGCAGCAGCCGCAAAAGGGAATGATACTGCCAAAACTCTAGGATGGATAACTTTTTAAACAGGAGGGGCTAAACAAGTTCAGCAAAGCTTCGGGATACAAGATGAATATACAAAAATCAGGTGTTTTCTGTACACTAGCAATAAACGATTAGAAAATTAAATTCACAAAACAACTTCACTTATGATAGCATCAAAAAGCATGAAATACTTAGAAATAAATTTAGCCAAGGAAGTACACAACTTGTACATTGAAGACTATGACATACTGTTGAAGAATATTAGAGAGAATCTGAGTAAGCGTAGAGACATCCTGTGTTTCTGAACTGGAAGACTCAATATTGTTAAAATGGCAACACTGCCTGAATTGACCTATGGACTCATGCACTCCTTATAAAAATTCCAACTGCTTTTTTTTTTTTTTCAGAAATGGTCAAAGTAGCCGGGCGTGGTGGCGCACACTTGTAATCCCAGTACTTTGGGAGGCGGAGACCGGAGGATCCGGGTTCGCGGCCAGCCTCAGC